>RJWT010013606.1:0-21655 GCA_004365215.1 Cuniculus paca | reverse complement strand
GCTTCTGACTATTACCATTTGGGTTGGGGATTGGTAGAAAACCAACAGCATTGATGTTGAAAAAATAGAGCCATAACGACTCCCTATTTCTCGGAAGTGCTTGGGAAATTTTTCAGTGAAATAAATAAAAAAAGGAACTTCACTGAGACATGTGATTGGATGTTCAAGGTCAGCTGAGTGGTGTGTGATGCTGGAGAGCTGCCGAGGTTCTGATCCTGACGGAAGTTAGAAATAAAGTCTTGTAGAACATGTTCCATCCTGCACTGGGCAACGCCAGCCCACTTTGAAGAGGCAGGAGAGCACGCGCTGAAATGAAAATGGCTTGAAAGGGACCACCTGTGGGAGGGCAGAGGGGAGGGAGGACAGAGCAGGGCCAGGGAACTGGAAGCAAGTGGTGGAGAGGATTTCTGTTTCCTGCTGAAGGATGCATGCTTCTGTTGGCTCAGGCTGCCATCACAGGATACCTTTAGCCTAGGTGGCTTTGACATGGAAATGTATTTCTCATGTTGCCGGAGGCTGGGAAGCCAAAGATTAAGGTTGTCATGGATTCAGTGTCTGGTGAGGGCTCCTTTCCTGGCTTGCAGATGGCAGTCTTCTTGCTGTGTCTGGACAAAGTGAGTCCTCTGTATCATCTTATAAGGACACCAGTCTTACCAGATCAGAGTCCTACTCTATGGTCGCATTTACTCTTAATTAGATCCTCAAACGCCTTATTGCTAAATATGGTTGCACTAGGATTTATGCCTACAGAGTATGAATGGGGGAGGGGGGTTGGGCAAATGGGTGGAAGGGTATGGGTGGGGCCAATCGAAAGAGAAAAGATGAAACAGTGAGGAGGGACAGCCAGAAAAAAAGAGAGGACTAGTGGGGTTGTGGAGGGCAATTTTGATGATGAGAGTAGAAAGAGTGGACATTTCTCAATAAATCAGGAGCAAGGCTCCTGGGAGGCTGAAACAGGAGGATCAGGAGTTCAAGCCCAGTGTTAGTGAACCTTAGTGAGACCCAGTTTCTGAATTTAAAAAAGGACTGGAGATGTATGTACCTCAGTGCAAAGGTCCCTGGGTTCAATCCCCAATGCTAGAAAAGAAATCAGGAGCAAATTTATCTAAGGGGAGTAGGTTTGGAACTTAGGAAGAATAAAAACACCCAGAAGAACTTCCTTGAAGAATAAAATGAGAAGTTATGTGGGGCTGCCGAGCAATATCATGGGCCCAACTCAACTGAGCCAGCACGACTGCCACTGGACATTGTCTTCCATGTTACCTCTTTACAAAGGACCACCTGTCTTAAGTTTTTGCATAGCACTTAACCATATGATTAAATTTTCATCCTACCACTTGAAGAATGTAAATTCCATGAGACCCTAGATCTTTTTGCCTTGTTCATCACTTTATTTTTTAAAAATATTTTATTATTTGGATTTTTTTGAGACACTATGAAGTTCAGGCTGGCTTTGAACTCACTGTGTAGCCCAGGCTGGCCTCAAACTCACAGTAATTCTCCTGCCTCAGCCTCCTGAGTGCTAGAATTACAGGTATGTGCCACCACACCCAGCAATTTTAATATTTTAGGTTACATTTGAGAATTAAATTGAAAACGGACTTCTGAGTATAAATCTATACAATTCGGTGGGTGAGTGTAATGGAAATAAAAGAAAAATATAAATTTTCCAACTGTTCCCATATTTTTTTAAGAGTAGCAAAGTATTTTGGGGGAAAGGAATGAGAAATAGGAATGGGGGAACAGGAACAGTGCCTGAGACAGTAGGGCCCCAAATGGATTGCCCCATCACTTTATTTTTAAGGCTTAGGGTAGTGCCTAGTACAGCAAAAACTGCAAATACTTGGCTAAATGGACAAATAACTTTCTCATGACACCAAATGGAAGAATTACATGACAATCTGCCATTGTCACTCAGGTTCCCAGAAACAAAAGAGAGGCGAGGGGAGGATACCCAGGGCTGAACATTAGCAAGCCAGGAAGGACAGAGTCAAGGAATGAAGGCACTGGTGAAAACCCAGCAGAACAAGGAGGGGACCATGACAAAGAAAAAAGGCGAAGAGGTGAGTGGGGAGGAGGGAGAGAAGCGCTGAGGTCGAAAGCAGGTCTCCTGGGAATGAGCAGGGGATTAACATACTATGGATTGGGAGACTGCTGGGTGGGAGGGGACAAGTGGCAGAAATGTCCCACTGAGTTCAAGCAATGGGCGGCCAAAGTGCAGAAGATGTGATGCTCCGCTTAGGGGGTCACGGTGATGCAGGGCGGCCTGACCTGCTGTGTGGTCCGGACTACGAATTCTGAGAGTTAACCGGTGCCAACAGAACAAAGTACTGTGTGGTCCAGCAAGTTTAGAAAATGCCGACTCCCCATATTACAAGACTTTCACAAACCTTCAAAACACATAAGAACACTCCAAAAGAGAGGATAGTGTTTCTCAAATTTATTTGCCTGGTGAATTCTTTTTTATTTCCCTCCACGTGGATCTTTGGGGTCTACTGGTCTCCTCGAACAGAAGTGCTAAGTGAGGTCCCCAGAACAGCCACTTTGGGAACCTGTTAGAAATGCTAACTCTCAGGCCTCGCTCTAGACCTAACTAATCCAAAACTCTGGGAGTACAGCCAGGAATCTGTGTTTAATGAGTGCTCCAGGCACTTCTGATGGACACTAAAGTGTGAGAACCACTGAGCTAGAAAGTACTTTGGGAGGCTGATTCATATTCATAGTTAGGAAAGACTGTTTGTTAAGGCGTTGGATAAGTCATTCAAGATCATGCTGGACTCACACAGCATGACTGCAAAAGCTGAAACGGAGCAGAAAGCTTTGAACTCAATGGTAATATGCAGATCACTAGATTGCAAAATTTAATACTAGTTTAATTAATATTACATCAAAAATTAACAAATAATGTTTTGGATTGACTTTTTTCCAGATTGTGCATACTGTAGGTCTCTCTGTTAGCATGAACCAAGAACTGAGTCCCTTTCAGGGTATTTTTCAAGTTATTGAGGAGGAGAGCGTAAGAAAGAGGACTGGATTTGAAATTTATTTCCTTTCGTTTCCTTTCTCCATTTCTCCTTGGACAGAGAAACCAAAAAGGTAATTATGAAGGTAATTATGAAGTACATACAGTGACAATGAAAGGGGAGAAGACGGATCATTTGTGAGTTACATCATTAGTTCTTGAATTAACCAAAAACTGACCCTAAGTATCTCTGTGGTTATATAAACTCATATTTAAAAACTGATGTTAAAACCAGTGACTGGGTAGTCTGTGCAGTGATGCTTGCCTGTAACCCCAGCTATTTGGGAAGCTGAGGCAGGAAAACTATAAGTTGGAACTAAGCCTGGGTAATTAAGCAATTTAGTGAGATCCTTCTCAAAAAAAAAAAAAAGAGGCAGTGGCAGAGTATTTTAGTATGCACTAGGCTCTGGGTTCAATCCCACTACTATACGAATTAAAAACAAAGTAAAAACAAATTATTTGCAAAGAGTTTTTTGTGTCAATTCACTTAGAAGCAATTCGCTCACTTTGAAAATAAAAGGTTATCATGTTAACACAAGAACTTACCAGAAGGTACAGTGTTTAGGAGTTAAAAAATTTGACTGACTTACTCCTTTGCAGAATAATTTGGAAATGTTCTTAGCAGACATTTATAGTTTGCAGAAGAGCTGTCAAAAATAACTCAGCTATATGAACATTTCAACTGTACAATGAAAAAAATATCAAAAAAAGAATCTGGGTACATGTTTTCAAAAGTAAGAGCTGAATCTAAGCCTAAGTCTAAAATGCATTTTTGATTTAGAATTTTCTTTAAGAAGGAGGAAGAGACAAAGGCACTTGAACACTTATGCAGAGCTAAATGATCGGGCCTTTTAAATGAGTTGAGCTTTAGCTAGAAATATTCTAAATTTCTAATGCATTTAGACATATTAGAAGCGAAAGAATAGCATTGTGCCATGATTTGCATGAACACAAAGGTTTAATTGGAAGAAAAATGGTAAGAGATACCCCTGATTTCGTGAGTGGAAGTCTGCAGAACTCCATTTTGTTTCATTCAGCCCCAGCTCATGTCCCGGCAGCAGACCGAATTGGCAAGGCCCCAGGAATTGCACTGGTCACGAACTCCCGTGTTGATTTCTACTGAGTGGAGATGACTAAACTGGGTGCAGGTTACAGTAAATCCACTTTTCTATAGAAAACCACCTACATTTCTTTCATAGCTAATGTGACTTGTGCAACCTTTGAATAATTCATTGCTCACATACTTTGCATCTTAGAAATGTTATATTTTCAACCACTGAAAATGCTTCTTTCTAAAATTTCAGCTTTCATGTAAGAACTTCTACCAAACATCATTTGGGGCATACCATGGACAGTAAGGTCCAAAGTCAGTGGATGCCAGATCCTAAACCTTCTGTTACTAACTGAGAGGGGCATTTCTGACCCGCAAGGGGCTGAGTTAGACCACTTTTGGCATTGTGAGTTTTAGGATCACATGGGGAAGTGTTGTCCTCACTGACCCTCACATATGAGAAAAAGGTGACAGCCAGGCAGCAAACCACTAGGTCCTTCTGAAACGGTAAGTGACCACTGTCAGGTGAGAAAAACAGTAAGAAAGGGAAGTGGAAGCAATCTGAATCTTTGCAGGCCATTTCCTCTCTGAAAATGGCTGGGAGATTACATATCTCAGGGTCCCTGATGCAAATTGTAATGAATAAGACATTTAAAAAACGTCACCTGCCATATCACATACAGTTGGAAGGTAAGCCCCATATGTTCTCATGGTTGATCTCTCTTCTCTAAATCACTCTGGCAGCTAACAGGGGACCCACCACTTAGCAAATATGATAAAAAATATGACTATTTAGATTTTTAAAAATTTATTACAGTGAAAGACACACTGCCATTAATCCCCCTGAAAGTCTTCCCTTTGCACCAAACACACTTACCCCATTGTTCTGGCCACTTTCTGAAGTTCCAGAAATGCTATTGTTTAGATTTGGGGTGTCCCCTAACAGCCTCATATGTTTGAAATCATGGGGCACTACACTCATCTGTGATTGGATCATGGGGCACTACACTCACCTGTGATTGGATCATGGGGCACTACACTCACCTATGATTGGGTCATGGGGCATTACACTCATCTGTGACTGGATCATGGGGCGTTACACTCATCTGTGGATCAGTGCACTGATGAGTACATACCTGAATGTGCTGTTAGGAGGTGGGGCCTGGTTGGAAGACGTGGGCCACTGGATGTGGCCT
Source organism: Cuniculus paca (assembly GCA_004365215.1). Classification (NCBI taxonomy): domain Eukaryota; kingdom Metazoa; phylum Chordata; class Mammalia; order Rodentia; family Cuniculidae; genus Cuniculus; species Cuniculus paca. The sequence goes on along the minus strand of RJWT010013606.1, from coordinate 16,386 downwards.
GGAAGGGTGTGTCTCCCTCCCCAGCTCCTCCCTTCTCTCTTCTTCAGGGTCACCATGGTGTGAGCAGCTTTCTCCACCCAGGCCTTTCTACCGTGTTGTTTCTGAGTTTGAGCCAGCCAACCATGGACTGCAACTTCTAAAACTGTGAGCCAAAATAAATCTCTCCTTCTATAAGTTGTGGATGTTGAGTATTTTGTCCTAGAAATGAGAAAGTGACTAAGACAGAAGTGCTCTTTTGCAAGTGTCCTTAGTTGTGCTGTGGTGGCTGCCTTGATGTCCTGAATCAATTGAAAACAGTTAGCTTTCATGGTCACATTGCCTTTGGAGAAGAGGCAGAGGCTGAACAGTGCCAGGTTCTGTAGATAAGGTGGATGAGGACACGCAGTGATGTTGTTGCAACCCTGCCTTTCTGTTGGATGGTACTCAGCTGCAGGATTCACCATATTTTTGGTCACACCTTATTAAAAAAGAGGACTTCCAGAACTGCTTCAGAAAGTGACAAGAATGTGTTCAAAATGAGGGGAAATGTTTTGAGAGATTAATGGCAAGGTGTCTTTTACTATAATAATTTTTAAAATGTAACTATTCACCATATTTTTTCTAGCACATTGAAATATTACAATCCTGCTATTAATTTGTTTTTCTGTGTCCAAGTATAAATTTGAGTAAAAGTGTATACACTTCTTTTGAATGACTTTATTTTTGTAGGGTGGGGCAGAATACTTATTTTTTCCTTATTCTGTAGAGTGGCTAACAGGATTAGAAGAGATAATGTATGATAGATGAGGATTCAATGAGATAATATAGTGCCAAGACCTTGAAAAATCAGCCTGGCACATAGACTCACTGGGCTGGTGTAACATTTAATTCTTACAACAATTTCTGGTGTAGTTTTCATTACCCTCTTTGTATAGATAATGAAATCAACATTTAGGAACATGCGGTTAACAGTGGACTCACAGTTCCAAACAACCAGAAGACCAAGTTTTCTGCACCCTGCATAAGAGGGGTGGAACACACAAGACTGCTCATTCCATTTCATGGTGGCAGAACACAGCTTAAAGCAGAGATGTCAACTTTTACTAGTATTCCCATTAGCCGGCATCACGTCCTCTCAACCGCACCATGTGACAGCATGATTGATGCTGGGTGGGAGTTGATAGCTCTTTCTTCTGTTGATCTGATTAGAGCACAGGAGAGCAGACCTGTTTCCTACCGTTCCTACCTATCTCTAGGAAACCAGTAAGTGGATTCTAGCAAGACCCTGGTTCCTTGGTCCACAGCCAGGAGAAAATGGACCAGTGCAGGTACTGACCCTCCCAGGTGCCCCTGTGGAGCCTCAGCTGCTCCCCTAAAGCAGCCAAGGCAAGTATTAAAAGCTAGCTTGGCCTCTCTTTCCATCCAGGATGGGACAATGCCAGAAACTAAGCAAAAGACCCGAGGCTTGGAAAGACCAAGAGTTTACTTGAGAGTGTGTGTCACTGCCATCTGCTGGTTGGAATGGGTATCGGAGCAGCTCCGACGCTGCTTGGCTGTGCGTACAGGAGGAAGTTCAGGGATTCCCAGTGTGGGACAGAGCTTCGCGATGCCTTCACATCATTTCACAGCTCAGTTCCAGGTGGCTCGGATTTGGAAATCCCATGTAGCCGTGCCCAGAAGGACCTTCATGTGAGTCACTGAAAGGTAAAGCTGAGGATCATCTTTGAAACAACATCAAATTTGATCTGTTCCCAAATGATTGATCTAATTGGTTAGAAAAGGTCTGTAACCATTAGGCTGGGGCATCTGGTAGAACTTGGACCCTCTTGTCAATGGCAAAAAGTACTTACAGGGAAGTGAAATTACCATCTGGCTTTACGCTTATGTTCTCTAAAACTCTGCGGTCATGTATCCAACAACTATTTTTGGGGAACTTATACTGTCTGCCACTGAGATTGCAAAAATGAATAAGCACAGTCCATTATTCTTAATAATGTGATGTGGTTATCCTCTGAGTGCCCACTATATACTGGGCATATGCATCTCATTATGTCTCATTTAATTCTCAGGACACAACTAGAACTGCCATTATCCCGCTTAGAATTACCTCATTTTATTTTCTCACACTTCAGAAAACTGTTTCTTCTACACTTCAGAAAACTGAAGCTTAGAAATATTAAGTAATATAGTCAAATTAATACCATTAGATGGAGGGAGATTTGAGGATGAAATGATAGAGTGAATGGGTCTGGGAGAAAAATGTTAATACTATGGACAAATGCAGTCTTTTTATTTTCATCTAGAGAGTGTTGGGTTGTTTTTTTTTTTTTCTTTTCTTTTCTTTTTTTCACACATTTTCTGTTTCATTTGCCACAAATTCCCAACAAAGTAAAAATGCTACGAAAGCAGCAAGTGATGATAGCAGGAGATGCTCAGGAAAGATTTATCAGGAAGACTATAAATCTATCTAGTTAACATTGTCTTCAGCTCGTAAGTCTTCTTCTTAATCATAGCCTTTGTGAGGGCAGCAAGGCCTGAATTTTCAGTTTTCACTGGATAGAAAACTAATCTAAATCTTGGTGGGCAGAAAAGAGCCTGTGTGAGCAATAGATGTGCTCAGCAAGAGCTTAGAAGTAAGTCCAATGTTCTGATCCCAACAATCTCAAACCATTTTCAATTTCTCTTTTCTCTCTCAGTGTAAGAGTACATCGCTGGCGTTGGTGGAGAGGCGGTGGAGAGGCACCTAGGATGGTGGGGAGGGAAGTGACGATGAGGAGGGGAGAGAATGATGGAAGTTGGTGGGAGAGCAGAAAGTAGTCTGCTGAGTACCTATGCCAACTGCTCAGAGTTATGGACCAGGCAGAGGGAGCTACAAGTGTACTCAGGGGAGTAGAATGGCCAGCAGTGGGGTCTGGTGGTTGCCTGCCAGATTAGAATCCCTGCTTTGCCAGTAGCCCAGTCTTGAGCTTTGCACAAGTCCCATAAACTTCCCAATCTCAGTTCTTTCTCCCATCAGATGGGTGTATGATACTGTTTGCCTCTCAGTGTTCTTTGGAAAGGTGGGAGATTTGGTGAGATACTGTGGACTGGCCACTCTTACTTGCTCCTCTAAGTTTTATCATGGCTATAACCAGTGCCTAGATACTCAGAAGCAGGTGGGATATGGAAGGATGGTCATGGATGGAGGTACCGAGCAGTAAAGTAGTGCAGACCAGAAGTGGGGTGGTGCCTCCCAAGAACCTGCCTTTTGGGATGTGGGATACCACCTATGTGCCCAGGGATCTAACAAATGCTTTATTTTTCCTCTCAACAAAACTTAGAAGGCAGATTAGAGAGATGCTGCTCCCATTTTTACAGAAGAAATGGATCCCCACATGACTTGGCTAGAATGAGTGATGTTTTTTCCAACCAGTGCTTGGCCTCTAGGCTACCCACATGGGCACCACCAAGGAAAGAGCCTCATGGAACCACATTTGTGTATCAAACCACCATGCAGGGAGTGGTATTCAGATTGTTTCTTGGAAATAACTGGAACCTGAATTTCCTGGAAGGAAAGGGAGGAACTATTACAACCAGTTCCATGGCTGATTTCTTTTACTGAAATTTGCTTCCTAATAAATTTTGATGTTGAAAGAAGAAAAAATTCCTAGCTTTAGATGATTTTAAAATCAATGAACTGTTCATCAGCTAATGTTCTTTTGGTGGTGAGTAACACATTGGGCAAAATTATTTCCTGATTGTTATGTGTGATGGTGAAGCCAGACAAGAGAGGAAAAAGTTTTGGAGAAATAAGAAGACATGCAAAGGAGGGACAAGGTATTAGAAATACAAAAAACAGTGTTCACCCAAGAAAAGTATGAAAAAGTCACTTTGAGACTGGGCCTGGCAATGGTTAGAAAAGAGTGTTAGAGACACTTGCTGAACCACAGGCACTAAAATTGAACTGGGAGGCTGTTGGTCTACGGACTTTTAAATCCTTGAAAGATTTTTTCAGTGAGAAATTTGAAATAATTGTGTCAGTTGATGAAAATGAGCTTTTAAAAGCATAGTTGGGCCTAGGGATATAGCTTAGCAGCACAGTGCCTGCCTGACAAGCTCAAGGTTGAGTTAGATCCCTGGTAACAAAAAGCAAAACAAAACAATAAAACAAAATGAATAAAACAAAAATAAAAATAAATAAAATAAGAGCATAGTTGAAGGTGGGATGCCATGGTGCATGCCTATAATCCTAGCACTCAGAAGGCTGAGGCAGGAAGATCACTGTGAGTTCAAGGCCAGCCTGGACTATATAATGAGTTCAAGGCCAGCCTGAACTGCATAGTGAGACCCTGTCTCCAAACAAACAAATAAACTAAACAAACAAAAAGAAACTGAAAAAGCATTGTCGCACAGTGAATTTTTATGGTAATTTAACACTTATAATATTTAATACAATTAATTTATATTATGAGGTAGACACGCGATTTTGTCCCAGTAGTTTAAACATGGGAGTTATTTCAGTGATGAATCTGAACTTGGCTGGAGTTGGATGAATGGACCCTCACAGGGTGGTTCATAAAAGAGAAGGACCTGGGATCGCAGGGTGAGCAGGGCAGGCAAATGAGTACCTGATGCATTCACGAGTACTGAGCAAATGGAGCAATTTCAGAACAGCCAGCTGCTCTGAGTTCCTTAGTGAGTTCAGTTAAACTGGATGTGCATGAGGCTTATCATTGTTAGGCACTATGAATACTAGAAACGAAGCTAAAGTCACAAAGTCCATTCCGCCTTCCGAATCCCAGTGTTTCCTCGATTAACCTGCTCAGGACCTCGGCAGCCACGTGACACTCCTCTCTTCTTAGTCTACCCTGCAAATTCTTTCCTAGGTTGTGGAATCTTACCTTCCAAATACCTCTCGAACCCTTCTGTCACAGTGTCTGCTGCCACTAACCTAACCCTGGCAGTATCGGCTCTCGCCTGGAGGATGCTAAGAGCCTTCCCAGGGCTATAATTTATCCACTCTGGATTCTTCTGATCATGTCCCTTTGTGCCACCAGTGTTGTCCTTTCAGTGCACCAATCTGTCACTGCTGCTCCTCTCCAGGTCCTCCCTTGCCATCACTCTGAAGGGAACGTCAGGTGCCAGTCACAGCAGCCTACTCTCTTGTCCCCTCCTCTCTGTCTCTCAACCCCAGCCAGCTCATCCTTCAGCCCTCAGCCTTTGCTCCTCCTCTTTCAGCTTGGTGGCTTGGCAAATGCTGGTCCCTCAGCCCTCCGCCTAGAACTGTCTCTGTTCTCTTTCTCTGTTACCTTGCATCTCCATCACTGGGCTCTCAGAGCGTTGCACTTTCTCTGGAAGCCTGAGCCCAGTCTTGGCCGTTTGCCCCTGTTTGGTTCATGCTACCTGAGTCCTACATTCTTTATCCTTCAAAGCACTAATCTCTGTCAGTTGTCCATTTATTCCATTAATGTCTGTCTCTGTAACCATAAACTCAGGGACATAGGGACTCTCGATGCTGTTTCTCAACATTGTGTCTCCAGCATCTAACACCGTGTTTCCCATACAGCAGGCACAAATAAATATTTGTTGAATTAGGGGACGAGCTTCATAAGCGATAATCTGTTCTACCTTTGTGCAGTTAGCTCAAATAAAACTCATGAACACATAAAACTTTAATTACATATGGTACATTCTTTTATGAATGGGAAGTCAGGCAAAATGAGTTCTCATTTTGTATAAGTAAGCTATGAAAATGAGTGCACACACTTGCATCTGAGACTCTCACTTTTATTCCCAAGAGGGTTCATCCTAAGGATGGAGAAAATAAATGCTCTGTTTGCTTGGAAAATTCTAAACTGCAGTCCAAAGCAAGGTTCACAAATGCAACTAGTAAAGAACTAAAGCCTCAGTGAACTGATGGTTCATAAACATCCTTCTAGTGATTCAAAAGCAAGGCAAATGGGGGAAAAAAGATCTTAGTGGAAAACACCACTTTTCAGAATTACAAAACAATCACTCTGCTTTTAGAACTCCAAGATGTAAAGAATTTGCGTAAGCAACTGTTATTGCTAAACACAGAGCCAAATGCAAGTTTAATTTCAGAAAGTTCTCTGATTAATACATCTCTCCCTAATTACTCTCACATTTAAAATAAATTGCTTTGATAAATAACTTGATGCCATAAAGTCCTTAATGCATCATTCAATGCGTATCGAATTAATGTTTTCATCATCTAGCAGAAGTCTAATTGCTGTTACTTTCCCAGGAGTTGGGTAGTATATAATCTGTACAATAATTACTGAATACGCACCGCCAAATAAATATCTCACATCAGATTAAGTTGAATGGTCAGTAAATCACAATTACTTAAGTAAGTATGAACCCAGCCGTTATGGAGCACCCTTACTATATGCAAACCCTGGCAAAGAATTACAAACAGGAAAATCACAGAGCTAGAAGAGAGACCTCTAGTGTGTGTTAGAGAACTTTATATTGTGCTTCGGGCATAATTAATACAGCAAAATCGCCGCAGTCATTTGCTTACTCTGGTGGGAGATTTTCAACAACTAGCATTCGCATGCCGTTCATTTCAACAATTCTGCTCAGCAAACGTCTGGCATTTTTGCTTAGTTAAGTAGCATCTTCTTATGAACATAAGCCTCACCCAATGAAGTTTTCTTGTGATGCGAAGTTTTAAAGTTCCATGATTACCTTTGCAGCCTACTTAGTAAACATTTAACCTCCAGTCATCACAACAATTGCTAACCACTCTTTCCAGGCAGGCATCAGCGGGACTCCGGAGTCAATGCTCCAGTCAGTGTGCAGCCTTCTAAACACCAGCCCCTCATTTTAAGCCAAATGCCACCCAAATATAAACACGAGGAGGAAATTGGCTTCTTGCCCATTATCCAGGAGCCAAATGGATCCGCTACTATTTGAAATTCACCAAGTAGGCTAGCTATTAGTTTCCACCCTAATGCAGGTGAATTCCTTGATGCAGAATCAGATTTAATGAATCATTCTATGGCATCAGCTTCAGCCTTTAAAAATCCTTTATTTTCTCCTTTTCCACATTAAAAACACATTTGAGATACACATAGAAAATGTTTCTCTAAAACACACACTTGCACAGAAAACAGGAGGTCTCTTAAGGAGTCTACTGCTGAGAAGGTAAAAGCATTTTGCTCATTTTTAATTTGCTAAAACAATCCAAGCATGCTTGGTACCCAGAGGGTATTCTCAAATAAACTTGTATCTGTAGCTGCCAGCTTAGTTGATTGAAAACAGAAGGCAAACGTTTCTTAAAGAATGAGTATGTTAAACTGTTATGTCTCTCCCAGTACCACAAGGACACACACACACACACACACACACACACACACACACACAAAGATTTGCTTGGAAGCAGACAGGTCTGCGATCTGAAAGGCAGTGCAGCATTTGTACCAAATTGCTTCTGCCTACTGCGGTGCACCTCTTAGCGAGGAAGTCAGGGCCAAGAGCACACTGGACAGTTCCTGCGTGCTCTTCTCCACGTACAAAGCCGGCAGCCCCATTGCAACTTCGCTAACTTAGTTGGTTCCCGCCCAGCCGGCCCCCGAAGCACAGTCACGGTGAAAACGTTCTGATGCCGGAAAATCATTTCCACGACAGTGTAAGTGTTCGAAAGCACAAAGGCAGACACTGTCGACCCGCGGTAGCCGAAGTTGCGTACGCGGGGCGGCCGTGCAGAGCTGGCGTCCAGGTAAGGAATTCCCGCACCACGGGTCTGGTTTCCTCTTCCTGGATGTTTTTGGGGCTCCAGCTCACTTTGGACGCAAATTCACCACGACGCCCCCTACCCCCACCCCACCCGGTTCTTTCCCCCAGGAGGCGCGGAGTCTTTATTTTCCAGCCGGGTCCCTCTTGGGGGCAGGAGTGGAAGCACACTTCACATTTCCATGGAGAAGGGCGGCAGGCCGGGGCGTGGGGGATACGGAGGTCAGGAAGGAGCCGAGCTGCGTCCCCGGCGCCCACCTCTGCGCCCCAAAAGCTGGCTGCGAAGGCGCAGGCGGGAGGCTGCCGGGAAACTGTCCCTTTAAGGGGACCCTGGCCGCCAGAGGGGAGGGAAGGATGCGGGCCCGGGACCCGGCGCTCCGGGCGCCGCGGAGCTCGGGCGAGCGCTGCCGAGCCACAGCCATTACCTGCGGCGCTCGCCTCTCCCCACCCCGGCGCCCCCGCGCGTCCCCGCCTCCCACGGAGCCTTAAAATCCCGAGCCCGAGCCCTTTATCGGGGGAGGAGGCGGGAGGAAGAGGAACGAGAGCTTTTTAAAAATAAATGCAACGTTCGCACCCAAGGCGGGGGGTGGGGACGGGAGGGGTGGGAGGGGGCTTTAAAGGCGCCCGGGTGGGCGGAGGCGGCGAGTCTGGCTCAGCCCGGCCGCAGACGGACGCGGAGCTCGCCGGGCACCGGCCACGGCGCACAAAGGGCAGCGGCGCGGCGCGGCCCGGGCAGGGGAGGAAAAGCGCCCCGGGCCCCATCCGCTCGGCAGCCACAATGGCGTCTGGCGGCCGGTGGCCGGGGGCGCCGCCGCGGCTGCCAGCGACGGGGGCCGGCGGTGCCACCCCGCCCCGACAGCAGCGGGAGCCCCGGGAGCCCCGCAGGGCGCAGCGCTCGGCCTGGCTCGGCGTCCGGGGCGCCCCCGGCGGGCTGGGCAGCGGGCGCGGGGCTCGGCGGGCGGCGCGGGCGAGGCTCCGGGAGCCGCGGCGACTCCGCTTCCAGGTCCCGAGCCCGGCCCGGAGATCCGGATCCCGGCCCTGGCGGGCGCGCGGACTCCGGCTCCCCGGCCGCCCCTGCTCCGGCCCGGCTCTGCCGCGCGCGCCCCGCTCCCGTGGCGGAAGAAAGGCGAGGAGCGGTCGGGCGGCCCCGGAGGAGGAGGCGGCGGCCGCGGGTCCGAGCGGATCGCGAGCCACCCGCCGCGGCGGGCTGTGTGTGCGCGAGTGTGCCGCGCTCTCGCCCCATGCCTGGCACATGCGTAAAAGCGAGTTGCGCCCAAAGTCCCAGCCATACCCTCCTTAGCAAATAATAACAAACCCAAACCGTCAGATCTTACCTGAAACATTGAAGCACAAAGTCTCTCTCCAAGTCCCCTTTTCCTTTTCCTCTCCCCCCTTTTCCGATTTCTCTCCCAGCGATCTGCTCGGCTCGCCACACCAGACAGAAATGCAATAGCTTGGCTAAGGTAGACAGAACAAAATACAGAGAAGAGTTGCTCCAGGGCTTCGAAACCCCTCAAGGCAAGGATCAGGATACAATTAGCTCATGCCTCTACCTCCAGTCTAAATCAATCTCCAAAATAAAACTTAAATCAAATTAACTGATCACAGGGCAGACAATTGATCTCCTTCAAAAAATAAAGCTCTACATATACGTATAGAGAAATATACATATAAGATTTTTTTCCAGATTTTTTTTTGTTGGAAAAACAGTCTCATTTCAGCCTCCAACTTGCTTTTTACCCTCCTCTTGCACAGAAAAGCTGATTTTAATCGTTGTGATTAGTTTTGATGTAACGTTTCCGCGGGCGATTTCTGCAAATGGATGGAGTGTTTCTTTGCCAAAAGAGGGAAAAGCAGCAGATGATGATAATTATAAGGATTGTTGGTTGTTTCTTTTTATTTGTGTTTAGGGTTCTCGCTTCGCTTTCTCAAGTTGACCTGACATTGCTGTTATTCAAAGGTCGCACAACTTGTTGATGAAGATCACCGCCCTGTCTGATCAAGGGATAGGTGATAATTTGGTTATAAAGCAACACATTTTTTGGTTCCTTTGGCGACATAACGTCCCAAATGACGTGGATAAAAATAAGCACGTGCAGTCTGCTTTGCCCCAATCAAGTCTGAATCAGCGCCTGGGGGTGATACACAAACTCATTTCAAATGTTCAACCATGCAGAATTGTAAAAAGATTGAAGGAGTTACACCGCATTTTCTTTAGTGGCAAAATGAAAAGAAAACCAAACCTAACATTAGGTGTAGCCAGGGACCTACCATTTAGGTTTATTTGCTCAACCTTCTGAAGATACCTCACCTCCACCCTTCTCTTTGCTTCCCTCCACCTGGTATCTTTCATGGAAGGGGGGAGTTTATACGTCCATTATTTGACGGAAGTGCTCCACAGAGCCCAGGACTCTAACATAAACACATTTCCCCAGCTTGCTGCTCTAGTTATGACCTCTCCTCGCTCCTCATCACTTCTTCCTTTCTAGGTCTTTGTTCAAAGAGGTTGTCCCTGAGCCAGTTGTTACCTTAATTCTTTTTAGTTAGGGGGAGAGAATTGGTTATAAACTCAAGGGTCACCTCCTATTAATGTTATATCTTTGCGGGATACTTTTTGAAATAGTATGTTTTTGAGCACTTCACAGTTCATTAATTCAAAGACTTCGCTGACATTTCTTTAAAAAAAAAAAACAACAGTTGTAAGGTCACAGATACTTTAAAAAAAAAAAAAGGGCGTGTGGGGGGAGGAAAATCCTAAATAAAACCAGACCTGTCTTGCAAATACCTGCAACTGGCAGCATTTCCCAGGAAGTATTTTTTAACTATCATGTTATCTTTAAGGTAAGCAACTGCTGCAATATTAGCAGAAGAGAAGAGCAAGCTTTTGAAAAAATATGGCTATAGTGCTATAATGATTTGAGAGATTAATGTTATAAGAAGAATCAGAGGCTGTCAGTAGATATTTTGAAATGTACATGGCAGGAGTATCTGGTTTGAGAATACCACTGCCCTAGAAGAAGAAAAAGGTGGCTTTGCAAAACAACACAAAAGAAAGTCACACTATTCTTCTTCGTACATTCTTGTAGTGATATTCTCTGAACTGCAACAAAATTTTAAAATGCTAAAATCAACTGAGCAAAATCTTTGTTTTGGTTCCTAAATGGCGCTATTAGTATTGGAGGACATGAGAACATGGACCATGGCAGAAACACCCCTAATTATTTTCTCTGATGATCTAATACAGGCTAAATAGGTCTTATCTGCATTAGTTGGAATCAGAGAAATTCAGTTTTCCCCCCAGAGTTTGGAATATTGCATATACATAATGAGATATCTTGGAGATGGGGCCCAAGTCTAAACATGAAATTCATCTTTGTCTTATATGTTACATAGCCTAAAGGAAATTTTATGCACTGTATTTTATATATATATATTTTTTTGCATGAAATGAAGTTTCATAGGGTAGAGTTTTCTACTAGAGGTGTCTGGTTGGAACTCAAAAAGTTGCAGATTTTAGAACATTTCCAACTTTTGGATTAGAGATGTTCAACCTGTTCCTTAAACACATGGCCTAAAGTGACTTTTAATTAAAAAAAAAAACTGTCACGTGGAGAGCTACACATCATTGAACTAAACGACATTAGTTAGGACTAAAATGTTGGAACCGGAAATCTCTGTTGTAGGCGTCTGGTGCTTCACCATCACTTTACATATGAGGAAAGGTGAGCAAGTTGCCCAAGATTGAGGCCCTGTCATGGACAGGGCAGAGGCCACAAGGTGCAGGACTAGAAGAAAGGTAAGTGGTGTCCCTAGAAAGCACAAAGCTTCCAAAGTTGTCACAGCTTCTAAAGTTGTGGTGACATGGTTTAAACTATAATGTTGGGATTCCTTTTCTGAGATTGTCCTCAAATTCTGTAGCATGATCTTTTAAATGTACTTGGTGACAACAAATCTTTTCCCGTTGATAGATTAACTTTTGCACACAACAATAATCTGCATCAGGTCTGGGGTATAAGTGGGTGATGAAGATGGTTTGTGCTCTTTAGAGGCATAAAATACATGACTAAGAACTGTAAAGGAGATTTTCTTAATAGTTTCTGCACAGAATAGGGACAGTTCTCAAAATAGTTTAATCAAGGAAATCAGGGGCAAAGGGCTTTACTTTCCAAGATAACAGCTCTGAAGTGATAATATTCATTTAAAGGAATCAAGTTCTAAAATGCTCATTTTAAGGATGTTTTAATACATTAGAACAGTAACCTTTCTCGAATAGATGCTCTTTTTGACATGTTAAAGTGCCCCCAACTGCTCAGAGCTGATCACTGGATTTGCGGTAATTCCAGCAGCATGTAGTCTACAGATAAATTCTGTTTATTGCAAGGGGATCTTAATTTTGTCACATTTTGAATGGATCTCAAAGTTGAGGTTATAGGCTAGAGGTTAGAGTCAAAGGTTATATAGTCTAGAATGTAGTTAATGAGAAGTACAAAATACTCTATTGAAAGTGCATTTTGTGTTCTGCAATACAAAGAGATGAGTAAACCTTAAAACTTCCAAATCAAGAGTGAGGGCAACTTATTTTTAATTTTAAAATAGATCATTAATGAAGCAGCATGTGGAAAGCCAGTTCCCTGTCTTGCCGAGGATGAGATACAAGTTTAAAAACTTTACTTTGATCAGCCCCTGCAATCACAAAGTACTGCTAAGTACTTTTCATCTAATTAATACCTGTGCAACTGAACTTCTGGGTCTTGTGATTTCTATTGTGTTAATTTTTTTTTCTCAATACTAAAGAAGCCAGGGAAAAGAGTATATTAAAAATCCTTCTAACCTCTTTTTCTTTCCATAAATAATTAAAGTGATAACCAGCAGCCTAAGCAGTATTAACAGTCTAGAGGACAATGAAAATAACATTGTCAGCAAGAAAACAATGAGGAAATAAATACAGACCTCTGCTTTTGTCTTCTCATGATCAAAATAAGTTCGCTGGTGTTAAAGGCATAAACCCAATGGTAGGATATATTGAATTGAAACCAGGGACTTGACTGGAAAAGTTCAGCACTCTGATCATTGTGAAAGAGAAAATAAGAGGAGAGCAGCAGTCCCGCTTCTAATGCTAGCATAGGACAGCTCATTTGGTCGCATTGTAGTCACCGAACCCTCAAATCTCAAGTCCCACAGAACATCACAGCTTCGTCCAGGGTAGCCCTGCGGTAGAATCTTGGTGTTGATTTGACAGGATGTAGACATTAGTCGCTGAGATGAAATGTGAAATTGAAGAGCAGCCCTCCACTGAAGCAGCTAGATACCAAGATCAAATTTAAAAATCCCATTGCACTCTCTATTAGGAAGATGAGAGATGCCTCATTGCTTGGGTTCAACCTGGACATGTGTAGACAGCATTGTCCTCATCAGCCTGCCACACGGTCCCCTCATGGTGTCCATCACTGCTCCATCGGCATCCACCCGTGACTCCCATGAGAGGTTCTGCAGCATTGGAAGGCAAATCGTGCTGTTCTATTCAATGCCTGAATCAGTTTTGCGGTGGAGGACATCACCTGTTTTTTATCAGCCAACCCGCAATGCCCTATAATGCTGTGGAATGTGCACATTTTCCTGGATTTCAATAGAAGCATTAATGAGCTTAAACTGAATGAGTTTGTGATTCCTGGAGCTCAGCCCTAGCCACCACCTGTTTATAATTAGCCTCTGGAAAACATCTTAGTTTTCAGTATCACTGCCGATGTAAGAGTGGGTAATATCTCACATTTGGGATCTTTGAATGGTTGTGGATCTCCTGTTGGCTGTCATTTTTAGGCAACCCGTAATTCTGCCATACGAATACACAAGTCCCTCCATGGACCCTTGAATCAATTTGGTCTTTCATGAGAATTTGTTCTCTAGTTGTCTAATAGGAACACTAGTTTCAGTCTCGTCTTACAAAGCAACACAGCAGATGTATGAAGAAATAAAACCTCATCCTGGTTAGATACCTTGATAGCCAATTTTGATAATTTTTTCTATGTCATTATTTTTATTTTTATTGATAATTTTATTCAATAGAGAAATCTGCCCCAAAGGGAGCAGGTCAATGAGGAAAATTTTAAAAGCATTTGTATTTGTTACCAGCATTTAAAATACTTGCTAGAGCATCACCTTGTATACTTTGAATGAGTAACTGCAAGTAGATTTTGTGATTGCAGTTAAGTTACGGTCATATTCGGCTGCCTTGATTTGTGATAAGATCCTTAGTTTCTTTTTTTTTATTTTTATTTTATTTTTATTTTAAAGAGAATAGAACAAAACAAAATAAAACAGAACAAAACAAAGCAAAAGAAAACAGAACAGAGTCAAACATAATATAGCATTTCAAAACAGAACACTGCAAGCTATACAGGTTTTCAAGACATAACAACAGGAGATTAACGATGGTTACCCTCATGTCTCTTGCTTTCTTCAAAATGGTTGTTCATACATTTGCAGACAATAAACTCAAACAAAACAAAGTAGTATAAAACCAGATAAAAGAGAATAGCATTACAGGTCTTCAAGTTGAGATCCTTAGTTTCTTTAGCCGTAGACTAGAAATAAAAATTTCCATGTGGAAGGATAGAGGTTAAATGAGATAATATGCAGAAAGTGTTTAGAATTGTGCCTGACACACAGTAAGTTCTCAATGAATGGAAGCAGTCATTATCATTATGGTCTACAGTGGCTGTTGAATAAACAACATGGGCTGGGGATTTACTCAGTGGATTTGGCGTAAGCACCTGCCTGGCAAGCATGAGGTCGTCAGTTCGATCCCTGGTGCTGGAAAAAACAAAACAAACAAACAAAAAATGAATAAACAGCATGGTCCCTGGTGAAGTATTACTGTTTAAATTGAAAGTACAGATTGGTATCTATGCAATGGGAATTCCTGAGTCGTGGATGTCTCTGTGGCTGACATTTTTTTCATAAGATAATAACTAAATCTCATTTTATTATTTTTTTACATGGGCCCCTCATTTTTTCACACTAACATAATAGGATGAAATGAGATTTTTCTTTAAGGTACATCCTAGCTATAAAAAACAAAACAAAACAAAACAAAAACCCCTACATGTTTGTGATGCTGCTTTACTAGGGAACACTTTCTGTTCATCTGAGGATCCTTGATTTTGACAAGACTGCCTCACACATATAAAACAATTAATTAAGCATTTTGTGTAATTGCTTATGTGAGAAGTGAGACTTGACTAGAATTCTGCCATGAACCTCTTTCTTCATAATTATTTGCTTTTTGCCTTTCAGGAATTGCAAAATCGGTACCGGCAAACACTTTAAAAAACAAAATTTTTTAAAAAAGAAAATGCGGCCCTAAAAATAGGGACAAATGAACTTCAGGGCTGTTTGAAATCTTTAAGAGAAGTAGTCCAATTCATCCATCATATCCTATCACCCCTTTTCTACATTCTCCAGTTTATGTGCATTCTTTTCCGAAGCTTTACACCTTATCATTTTCACATTGTTCCGTGTTATCTGTTAGGCTCTCTGTTTTAAAGCTAGGCAGGGGCTATTTCGAGGAAGCATTTTTAATAAGATAAACATTTCATCAGATTGTTCATACTATTTCATAGTGCAGCGTCTCATAGGAAACCGGCTGGCATTGAAGGTGCCTCTATTTGTAGCGTAATGCACACCACGCGCAGCTCATCCCGATCGGAAACACTTAGCTTTGCCTCAGTGTGTCACTGTCTGAACCAAGGCCGCTCATGAGAAACCCCATAATACAGTCGAGGCACCTCGGGGGCACCATATACATTTATGTAACTTATCTCTTCGTGCATCCGTTGGGTGTCAGAACCTCTCAGCTTTGCTAACCATAAAAAATCTGCCTTAAGCATATTACTAACTTTAAAACCCTAATGATATGGATGTCATATTTCAATTTTTAAAAAACCTTTCCCTACTCCACCCCTGAAAAACCCTATAAAACTCATCCAATGGAATCATGCTATGGTGAAAAAACAGAATTTATTTAAAAGAAAAAGTATCATGAATGTGCTATGGTTTTAAAAGGAACTCAAGAACAGAAATTGTGTGATCAAATAATTAAATAAGAAACAAATGAATTACTGTTCAAACTGAAATAAGGACCCCTATAAACAAATTGCTACTGGAAACAAGAGTCGGTGTGCTCTCCTTAAAGTTATCACGCAAGAAAAGCTTTTTAGGGTCTTACCGAATATAAACCTGATTAGTTAAAATGGTTACTGGGCAGTGGGAGGCAAATCCACAGGACTACTCAACATAAGCATTTAAATGCTTTCGAGAGTATTCTTAATAATAGCATTAATAATGATAGTGGTAAGAAATAATTATGACTGATGGTAGGAAACTTCCTTTGCGTAAGGACCATCTGGTTATGACAGCCAGACATGAAATTCTAAAATGAAACCCTCAATCTGTCCCTCTAAGGTTGCTTTGTAGATAATAGATGTCTTGATTTTTTTTTTAAGGAAAAAAAAATCCACTGTACCAAACATACTGCAGCTCCTGCTGAGAAAACAAAGTCTGCGTGTCTGCTTCTTTTCTAATTGTTGACGTCTCTAAACAAAAGAACAGCTCTGTGAAAAAGCTTAGACGATAATGACAGTAACTCATTAGCCATTTATTTATTTATTTATT
>RJWT010013605.1:0-21646 GCA_004365215.1 Cuniculus paca | reverse complement strand
AAAAGGGAATTGCTACAAGGTATACAAAAAAGAAGTAAAATTCAAGAAAAATTTTAGTGGTTTTACTTTTTCTGTTACATGCATTCAGTCCCATCTGCCAGTACTTGATTTTTTTTTTCTTCACTTGTCATTTGGTTGACTGAAATTTGTTCCTTATTACTTTCTTCAAAAAGGGGTCTTTTTTCCTTCTTCCCTCCCTCCTTTTTTCCCCTCTCCCCTCCCTTTCCCTCTCCCTCTCCCCCCCTCCTTCTCCCTCTCCCTCTCTTTCTCTGCCTCTCCCTCTCTTTCACTTCTCCCTCTCCCTCTCCCTCGCCCTTCCTTCCTTGTTTCCTTTCTTTCTTTGTGCTGGGGATAGAATGCAGGTCCAGTGCATGCTAAGTACACACTCTATCCTTGGCTACAGCTTCAGTTCCCAAAAAGGCTTCAAGGACAAATATTTTGAATTTTCCGCATGCCCAGAATCACTTCCTCAGGTCTTCACACTTAACCAGCAATTAGTTCATAGAATTTTTTTGTTGTTTCTGTGTCCTTTCCTTGAGTACTTCATAGATGTTTCTACCTTGGATAATAGGTGAATGATGCTAAAGTTTGGCTGGTTTGTTGTTTTATTTTTTTGAGACAGTCTCACTGTGTAGTTCAGGCTGGCCTCAAACTCACTGTGTAGCTGAAACTGTCCTTGAATTCATAGCGATCCTCCTGCCTCGGCCTCCCAAGTGCTGGGATTACAAGTGTGTGCCAGTTAGCCTGATTTGTTTATTTATTTATTCGTTTTTGTTTTTGTTTTTGTTTTGCTTTGTTTTAATTAGCTTTATTCTGTTTTGTATTGTTGGGTTTTATTCTCCTTAAAATAAAATAAAATAAAATCTGCATGGGATTTGTTTTCTCAAAGTCTCATGTCTTCACCTTTAGTTGGAGATACTAGTTACTCTTAGTATTGAATAAATGGCCCAATAAATAGATCAAATGATTGCACTATTATTCTTTACATTATTATGCTCTTCAACATAGTTTGGTTTCAGTCAGCCTGGCCTGATGGCACATACCTGTGATGCCAGGCGGCACTCTGGAAGGCAGGAGGACTGCAAGTTTTGAGTCCAGCTTGGGCAATTTAAGTGAAAACCTGTCTCAAAATTTTGAAAAGGGGTTGGAAATGTAATTCAGTGTGAAGGCCCTGGGTTCAGTCACCAGTACCACAAAAAGAAGGAGAAAGGGGAAGGAAGAGAGAAGAGGAAGAAGAGAAAAAGGAGGAAGAAGAAAATTAGTGACCAAGGGAATAGTCACCCTCATGAGTTAATAAAATAGGCATCTTCCTGCCAGGTCAGACTCAGAGGTCACAAATGACCTCCTGCCCCCAACTGTAGCTATTGCAGTTTATGCCATTCCATCAACAGGGATTTGCTCATTGGTGTGCATTCTCTATAGCTCACAGCACATTGTTCTCTTGCCTCCCCAACCACCCCACACTGGTACTGGGGATTGAACCCAGGGCCTTTGCATTGACTGACTTGCATCTCTAGTTTTTTCTTTTTTGATTTTGAAACAGGGTCTTGCTAAATCACAAGGTGGTGGGCTTGCTAAATCATCTGGGCTTGAACTTTTAATCTTCCTGCCTCTGCCTCCCAGAGTGCTGGGATTACAGGAATGTATTACTGTGTCTGGCTTCTTGCACTTTTTAAAGATGAAGATATACCAGAAAGGGATAACCCTTTGAGCTATTATTAATCATATGCTCCAAAGTGCGGGTTGGGTATCCTAAAAACACCTTCATCTTTTTCAATTGCCCCAGAATCTTCATCTTTAAATTTAGCAACATTACCAGGATATATTTTGTAGTGACTTCCTTCATCCTTACATATGACTTTTGAAATACGGTATGCCTTTTGATATGTAGCATAAAACTGTTTGAAAAGTTTTCTTGAATTCTAATTTTGTATATTCATCCTACCCCACTTTATTGGGGAACCCCTAATTAGGATTCATTAGATATTTTGGCATGGCTTCCTTGTGTAGTCCTTTTAACTTTGTTTTCTTTTTAGATTTTGCTTATGATTTTCTCCTTCCCTTTTGGCATTTTCAGCACTTGTTTTACTCTTCACGTTGCCTACATTCTGAAACTGATGAATGATTGTCTTTTGTTTTTCTTGGGCCTGCTCATTTATCTCATCACTTTCAGTGAGCTCTTATACCTTTGTATTTTGATTTCATAGAAGCAAATACTAAGTTTTAAAATTCATGGCACAATACTCATCTGCCCAATGAGAGCTCTTTAAGTGTGTTTCCCTAGTTGCTTCACACCTTTTTTCTTTTCAGTACTGGGGATTGAACTCAAGACCTTGTGCTTACCAGGCAGGCACTTAACACTGCTGAGCTAAATACCTGGCCCCACTCCTTTTTTCTTGTACCATATTTAAATGGATCTTCTGTTGCTTCCCTTGTATGTTCTCATATTTGATTGGATTTTGTGTATTCTGAGTCAGGTATTTATAATTGTTTCTTGTTGTAGCCTGTGATACATACTGGATTAGGAGACATTTGCTGAATGACTCGATGTCCTGTGTTTTGAGTTTTCACAGACACTACTGCTCTCCAACCAATGCAGCGACAATACCTCTCTCTTCCAGAGGTCTCACCACACAGCACTGCCTACTCTTCTACCCCTGTGCAATTCCTGGTTCAACACATGTCTTTAGCTGCTTAACTGTAGAGACCAGTCCAAGTCCTGCTGGACTGCCAGCTCAGTACCCACTGGTATACGCAAAAGACCTTGCTTTCTTGTGTCAGGCTGCGCTTCCCACTTTGGAAAATTGTACGTCGCTCAGTTTGATACCTGCAATTGTAACTGTGGAAATCCTCTGTCCATTGGCCCCTGTGTTCCTGTTTAGTTATCATTACCTTTGCCAGTTCTGCTATCTCTTCTATGATTTGAAATTTGAGATGTCTACTAGTTTTTCCCAAGAAAGAGACTACAATTTTCAGTTTTTATTGCTACTATTCTTTGAGACAATGAGAAAATATCAAACTAGTAGTCTCTGCCTGCAGCCCTCTTACTCTTAAGCTAAAGAAGTCGCGCAAAGGCAGAACTGAACACCAGAGAATAAGCACAAGACCAGTGATTGAAAGTCAGCTTCTTATTTTCTGTAGATGTTAAATTACTAAATTTGGTCTTTATCTCTGAAGTTGCTTTTCAGGTTATTAAAAACAGAGATCCAGGCAGGATAGTACATGCCTGAGGTCCCAGCACTCTGGAAGGCTAAGGTAGGAGGAGTGCACATTTGAACCCAGCCTGAGCAACCCACCAACTTAGACCTTGTCTCCAAATGAAAAAGTAAAATGGCTAAGGATTAGCTCATTGTGAAGGCCCTGGATTCACTTTGGGGCAGGAGCAGAGAGAGGGAAGGAAATGGAGTAGGGGAGAATACACGGCTAAGACAACAGATTTGGGAGTACTTTGTAATTAAGTAACTTAATCTCTGGCCTTGTTTTCTGGTAGAAGAGGTTATTGCCATGGTGCTGTGACTATCACAAAATTCCTTTCTTTTTCTCGTGTTTGCCCTAAGTTTGGCTGGCAAGAACCCCTCAATTTCTCACTTTTGAAGGGGGCAGTGTCAGGCTTAAATGCAGGGCCTCATGTGTATTTTATTTCAAGACAGAACTCACTAAATAGGTCTGACTGGCCTCAAACTATTGTCCTCCTGTCTTACTCTCCCAAGTACATGGGATTACAGGCATGTACTCCTATGCCCAATGAGAAGCCCTACTTCTTTAGTCATGGTGTATATTTTATGCTCTGTGTTTTCCTGTTTCTCTAATCTTGAAATTGGCCATTTCTCCAAGACCCTTCTTTCTAGTAGAGAAGGGTATTTCAAACCTATTATCTGGGTACTAGGGTGTTCATTGTTTCTAGGACAACATCATTTTTGTGCTCTTTTTCTGTGATTTCCAAAATTAGTCTTTTTTTTTAATCTTGTGTTCTTAGAGTTTATATTTATGCTTTTCTTTTGCTCTGTGTATTAGTTTTTCATTGCTAGGCCAAAATACCTGATGTGCACAATTTAAAAGAGAAAAAATGTATTGTGGGGTCACAGTTTCAGAGGTTCTAGTTCATGGTTGGCTGGCTCCAAGAAAGAAGCATCATGGCAAAGAGCATGGCGGAAAAGAACTATGAAAGAGCTAGAGGGGAATGGGCCAGGGACCAGAAGTGGTCCCCAAGGTTATGGCCCCTTGGCCAATCCGAACAAGTCAAGCAAGATTAATCATCACACCTCGAAAACCTTGTTTCCTTATAGGCATTAGTATAGCTGCTTACTTTGATGCATTTTATGGTGTGCAAAAGATCCTTTCAGAATAACAGTGAATGGGGGCCGGGGATATAGCTCAGTGGCATAAGTGTCTACCTGGCAAGCTCAAGGTCCTGAATTCGATTCCTAGTACCAAATAATAATAATAATAATAATAATAATAGTCAGTAATAGTGAGAAGTTCCAGTCTACTGGTTGTAAATTAGTCCCTTCCTTCCTGTAGATTGCTGAGTGAATTGACCTCACAGTTTTCTAGACTAGATCCCACTAACCAGAGTGAGAATGTGTTCAAAGGTCACTTAAAGTCACTCTTTCCTCTCAGATATACATAATATTTTCATTTTTCTAATTCATATGTTTCTAAAACATGAAAGCATGAAAAAGTATATAGTAAGGAGAATCATCCCTTTATCCTACAGGTACACTTTCCAGGTTCTTCTTCCTTTACATTATTGTAATGTAACTGGCTACTGACTTTCAGATATTTTCCAGTTTATTATAATTTTGTATATAGTTATGGTTATTTGTGTAAATTTACTTTGTTTTTTCTGTGGTTATGAAGTATTGTTTTTTGTTTTCTTTTGGTTTTCTGTGGGGGAGATTGTCTTACGAGACAGGGTTTACTGTGTAGTTCAGGCTAGCCTTGAACTCTGTGTGCTCAGACTGCCCTCGAATTTGCAGTGATCCTCCTGCCTTTGCCTCCCCAGTGATGGGATTACAGGCATGCACCACCACACCTGGCTATAAATTTGCCTTTCAAAGTCAAAGCTACCTAAAAAGATGGTCTTGGGCATCTCCTGTATTACTGTCTTCTCTTGGTAGGTCACCTGTTTATTCTCTGCTTTATCCTTTCACAGTTATTTTTTGCAAAACTAAGGGTACACACATAAACACATGACATTTTCTTGGTCCTGTTCCTTTCTTGCAGAAAATATAGCATATATCCTGCTTTTTACCTTGGATTCTTAACAGCAGATTCTAGAGGCTACTCCAGATTAGTACATAGAACTTTACTGTGTTGCTTTGGCTGCATTATACCCCGGCATATCAGTGTGTTCTGGTGGACATTTTGGGATATACTATTAAGCATTTGCGATAGTGCGCTCCATGCGTTGTTAGGCATTGAGGACACATTCTTAAAAGTGCGTTGTTGGGCTATTCCATCTTTGTGTGAACATCCTAAAGTGTGCTCATAACTATCTAAATGATAGCTTCTTGGTACAATCAAGGTACAAAGTAAACCTCAAAGGTAGGCTGCTGTCAGTATGAAATGGTGTCCGGTTTCACAGTGTGCTTTTTAATAAGTAGGAGGACACTCAAAAGTGGATAGTGTAGTAAATTCATAGACCATTAACAGTGGTTATTAAGTATTACATGCTGTACATAATTGTATGGGCTGTACTATTATACAGCTGATCATACCCAAGGCCTCACATTGTTAGGCAAGTGCTCTACCACTGACCCCCAGCCCCTTTCCTAATTCATATTCATGTGGTACCAAACTATAAAAGCATAAAAAGGTATGTACTGATTTATTTTCTCCTGTATTCTCCATCTCTCAAGTTCCTATTTAATTCTCTTCCCCTTTCTTTTCTTTTTTTCTAATTATAATTTCTATTCAGTGTTTTTCTCCAGAGGGCAGATTTTTTGCAGTCCTTTCTTCAATCCTTCACCTCCTCAGCCAGGCATGGTAGCACTCTAGAGGCTGAAGTAGGAGAGTGACAAACGTGGGACTAGTTTGGGCAGTTTAGCAAGATCATGTCTCAAGGAAACTAGGAATGTAGCTCAGTGCACAAAAGTCTTGTATTTAATCCCCAGTACCCTCCCGCAAGACCTCACCCCTTCCATGCTTCGTGGTTGTGGGATAGCTCCAGCAGATTGAAATGGTGGTGGGGGGGTTCATCTTCTGGGCTTCACAAGATTAATTCCTATCCTGCTATGAGTGGCACAACTCACACAATAATGTTGTTTCAGTACAGCTTTGGAAACACATAAGCATTGAAGGCCCTCACTTCAGAAGTGTTCCTGGCAGCTGTGACTTCTGCTGTGTTTCAGTTTACTGCCATATATGTTAATGCTCTACCCCTACTTAACTTTGTTTCTGATGGTTTTGTCCCTTGATAAACATCCATGCAGTTCCTTGTGCAGAGAACAGGCAACCCGTGCCCTCGCCTTGCTGGCATAGTCTTTGTTCTTTCTTGCTCATCTTGTTGGCAAAGACCCCAAGAGAGGCCTTTGCCTTTCTAAGGTAACTTGTTTGTAGCTTTTTGAGTATCCTTTCAGTGTTTCTTCTTGCAAATGTTAGGTTCAAATGCAGTTTTTATTTTTATCCTTTTTACCCAAAAGAATATTTAATTCACGTATCCCTCTTTATGTCGCTTTTTTTATGTAACAATACTAAAAAGTTTTTCATTTCAGGACAGGGTTCTATCATTCTTTTAGTAGCAGTATAGCAATGTGTTATATAAATGAATGTGAGGTGGTTTCTATCTACTTTCCTAGATAATATCACAGTGAATAATGTTACATCTATTTCACGTGTGTACAAGTGTATCTGTAGTGTAGACTCCCAAAAGTGATCAGAGGGCATACACAGTTGTAATTTTGATTTCCTTAGGTATCAGCACCTTCCTGTGGGTTTATAACCAGTTAACACTCCCTCTGTATTTAAAAAAAAAAAAAATCTGACAGGTGAATGGTGATGTCACAGCATATTTTAAATTGTGTTTCTCTTTTTAAAAATGAGAATGAGCTGGATGCCATGGTGTGTGCCTGTAGTTTTAGCAGGTAATTTGGGAAGCTTAGGTAAGACGATCCCTTGAGCCTAGGAGTTTGAGACCATCCTGGGGGACATAGTGAGATTGTCTCTGGGTCTGTGTCTATCTCTTATCTTTGTCTGTCTCTTTCCTTTCTTCCTTTCCTCTGCTTCCTTCTCCCTCTCTCTCAGCTGTACTGGAAATTGAATCCAGGGCCTTCACAGTGAGCTACATCCTCCGCTTTTAAAAAACATTTTTATTCTTTTTTTTAGACAGTCTCATTAAGTTGCCTAGGACTTGAACATGAACCCTTATTGCGTCAGCCTTTCATACTGCTGGAATTAGAGTCATGTGCTGGTTTGGTTTGGTTTGGTTTGGTTTGGTTTGGTTTGGTTTTTTGAGGCAGGTTATCCTCAAACTCACTATGTAGGCCAGACTGACTGTGAACTCAGAGAAATTCTCCTGCCTCAGCCTCTCAAGTGCTGGGATTGTAGGCATGTGCACCACACCCAGTTTATCTTTTCTTTCTTAAATCACTCTGTTTTCTTTTTAGTCAACTAGATGTTTGTATCTTTTGTCCTCTTTTATTGACCTTTTATTTTTCTTTAGTTTCTAGACACTTTCATAGTTTTTGAATTTTGAAAGCTTGTGTGTGGGACTGGAGGTTGAACTCAAGGCCTCATCCATGTGAGGCAAGCAACAAGTTACATTCCAGTACCTGGAGGCTTGGTAGATAGAAAGCTTCCTGGCTCCGAAGTTATAAAAGACTTCTGTCATCTTTTCTGCATGTACCTTTTTAGTTCCCTTAAATCTGTTTCTGTTCATATTTGTCCTAGTATACTGTGTGAGGCATAGATCTAATTTTATATTTTACAAATGGCTTTTAGTTTTACCAATACCATTTATTAAATAGTATATTTCCTCTCTTCAGATTTGAGAACCCGCTGTATTTACAGTATCACCTGTTCATGCTGTGGTTGTAGTTTTGGTGTCTTGCTATTAATTTGACAAGCCATTGCTATCCCTTTCAGTCATGACCATAACTTTGTATTGTTTTAAGAGTGTTTTTTCGAAGAGGAGTAGAGGGAGAGCTTGAGAGGGGAGCTGGGCCAGGGGGACAAACAGATAATGGCAATTTAGAGAGTAGGAAGATGGAGGTAGGGGAGGAAGAAGATTAAGGATGAGCATGACAGTAAGCAAAGATGGCGAAGCAAAACTAAGGTAGAATACTCAACAGACATGGGCTTTGCCATATAAGGTGCTGATGTGAGAGAAGGCAGCCCATCTCATCCAAAAAATTTTTTAAAAAATTTAAAAAAGAGTGTTTTTTCTAGTAAAAAATACTATAAAATTGAGGAAAAGTCAGTGTTTCCAGAATCACGGGTTAAGGTGCTGTTAGTCCTGGGTTTCTGTTTTCCCTCCAGAAACTTGTCAGAACTTCTTAGCGTAAGAACTTTATTGTACATCTTCAGATTTTCCCACAGACTGAAGTATAATCATCCTAGTAATGCTTACTCAAGATTGCTGTGGAGAATAGTGATGAAACTCAGTGGCAAAGCACTTGCCTAGCTTATGTGAGGCCTTGGGTTCATCCTTAACACCACCAAAAAGAAAAAGATCATTATGAAATGTTGACTAAATACATCATCACAAAGGATTATTCAGTTTGTGGTACAGTTTCTTGTTTTTGTTTTTTTGGGTGTTTTTGAGATCATCTTGCTATATAGTGCTGGCTGGCCTTGAACTCATGAAACCCAGGCCAGCCTCAAACTCATGAACTCATGGTGATCCTCCTGCCTCAGCCTCCCAAGTGCTGGGATTACAGGCATGAGCCACCACGCCCAGCATGTGGTACATATTGATAACTTCTATAGTAAAAATGACAGCAGTTTTAGGAGAAAAATCCAATGGGCCATTTACTTCATTGGTGTGACCAAGACCAAGTATCAGTTTAACCGTGGGTTTTACAGACCAATGGAATATTTGTTGACCGTATTCTAGCACAAGATAGTAAACAGTCTTGCCTGCCGACACTGGTCCATGGGCAAGTTGTAAGTCGCATATCTCTGTTTTTCAGTCGGCCCACTTTGTCTATCCAGCATCCACCGTCTGCAGCGATTAGTATTCAGCGTCCTGCCCAGTCACGGGATGTAACAACAAGAATCACACTACCATCTCACCCTGCACTAGGGACACCAAAGCAGCAGCTTCATACAATGGCTCAGGTAAAGCAGAGCTGAAGTGTCTGTACTTGATGCGATGTGCACAGCTTGTTGAGGACTGGCGATATGAAGGCTGGGATTGCTTTTAGATTGGAGGGAGTGGGAAGTGTTTTGGTTTATAACTCCGTGTTGTGGGGTTCTTCCCACAGAAAACCATCTTCAGTACTGGTACGCCAGTTGCTGCAGCAACCGTAGCACCTATTTTGGCAACCAACACCCTTCCTTCAGCAACCACAGCTGGTAAGTGGTGAGCAAATTTGTCATTTCTCACCTTCAGAGAAAAATAACAGGCTAGAAAATTTATCATCTCTCAAGAGCTTTTCCAAGATTGAAAAATCTGTAAGCTGAGTGTGGTGGCACACACCTGTAATCTCAGCACTTAGGAGGCTGAAGCAGGAAGATTGCAAGTTTGTAGCCAGCCTAAGGCTACATAGCGAGTTAAGGGCCAGCCTGGACTACATAGCAAAAATACCCCCAAAAATAACCTGTTATGTGTGCAGAGAGGCCATTGTTAAAGAATTTGCTTTTCTCCCTCATTTCAGGATCTGTGTCACACACACAAGCTCCCACGAGTACAATTGTTACCATGACAATGCCCTCACATTCATCCCACGCGACTGCAGTGACCACCTCCAACATCCCAGTTGGTAAGTGCTGTGTGGCCTTCACACAGAATCCTCTCAGGAAGTTTTCAGCCTCTTGACCAGCACTCATGTTGGTGGCTAATATTGGTTGTTTTTTAATTGCTTATTTTCAAAACAGCATTGAATCTGACTGCTAATAATATTTGTTATACAGATTTGGCATTGACATTGGAAGAAAAAAGATAACAGTCTTTGAGCACTCAAAGTAAATTTTAACTCTGGTTTTGACTTCCTTCTTCTCAAACTTTACCTCTTCTGTGCGTGCCTTGTATAGAAATGTTAACTTTGCTGATAGATAAAAACTGTCTGGAATGAGAAGAATGCGTGCACTCTGGTAGATCGTTCAGAAGGAAGTCTCTGGGGAGTGCAGCACTTGGAGAGCACAGACCTCGAGGTGGTCACTTTGATTTTCTTCTGTGTGTTACCCCCAGGAACCTCATGAGCATCCTGTAATTTCTTTCAGCCTCGTTTAGTCCATTTTTATGTATATCATCATTAGGTTTTATGAGACAGTCTTGCTGTGTAGCCCAGGCTAGCCTCGTACTCATTAGGTAGCCCCAGCTGTCCTTGGACGTGTGATCCTCTTGCCTCAGCCTTCCCTGTGCTGATTATAGGCGTGCAGCACCATGCCTGGCTATATGTGTTCTTTGAATATTGAACCTTTTGTTTTTTATAGCTGAACATTAGATGCAGTGATTGGCAGACTTTTTCTGGAAAGCCAGAGTGTAAACATTTGAGGTTTTAAAGGCCATGTAGGCCTGTCACAGCTGCTCAACTCTGCTTTTTGTGTAGTGAAAGCAGCCATGCACGGTGCCTTAAACAATGAGTGTGCCTCTTTTCCAACAAGATTTTACTTATGGATAGAGAAATTTAAATGTCATATCATTTTCACAGTTCATGAAGTACTCTTGATTTTTCCTCCCTAACCATTTAAAAATGTAAAGCCATTCCTAGCTCGTAGGACATAAAAATACAGGCAGCAGGCCAGATTGGCCCACAGGGATGTGGGTTGCCGTCGTCTGTTGTAGGGGCTGATACATTGCTTCCATGAAATCCAAACCAGAGTCAGAGGCCAAGAGGCAGAAAGCGGCTCTCATGGACTCAGGCCACGAGGCTTTAGTTTCTACTGTTTTCTCTGACTTAGTTCTGTAGTGATGAGTGTGCCATCTTACTATTCTCTGCTTCCGGAGATGTTAGGTAGCTGCCCTATTTGTAACATAGTGTGCTTTTAGAAGTCAGGCTTTTTTTTTTTTTTTTTTTGTGGAGGACACAAACTGAACTGTCAGAAATCTGGTGCCTGACATAGACGCTTGGCTTCCCTGCCTGCCAGTCCCTTCTGACACACATGAGAAGGGTTATGGCTTCCAGACCCCTCAGTGATCCTTGAGGACACGTTTCTAGAATGGTAATTCGAGCCAGGAAGTCTCTCTCCTTCTAGGTAAGCAGAGCCACACCAGCCTATGTGCTTAGCCCACAAAAGGATTTCAGCAGAGAGAATCCTGCTGCTGGTCTTTCTCATCCTGCTGCTTACTATGACTTGACAGTGGATTAGCCAAACTTGTCTTGTACTCTTTTTCAAATGCGTTTTTATGAAAACAAGTTTGTTACATGTGAATATGTATTGCTTTAGCCTTAGTGCACTTTTGTTGGAAAAGACTGGATTTCATATTGTTATTCAGACTATTCTCTGGCTTTACTTGATAGTGTCATTAGCTGTCCTACGTACCATAATAACAGAGGTAGTCAGGAACCTTATTTGGGAATCTGTAACTACCAAGGAACTCAGACCAGTAAAGAGAGGGATGTTTGGTTTCCTTTTGACCCCCCTCACTGGGGAAGAATTGTTTTGAAGAGGTTCTTTTTTGTTATTGCCCCTATGTCTTCCTAATAGATCACACTGGAAGTAAACTTACCCTCTGAACCCCAGGGGTCATAAATGTGTTCATTTCTAACTTGTATTACGTGATGCTCTGTCTGGGTTTTTTTTTGTTTTTGTTTTTGTTTTTGTTTTTGCGTAGTGATCTAAGTATTTCTTTGTTGCATCATATTGGGATCCCTTTCTAAAGATCTTTATGTTGAGAAGGGAAATTCAATATAACCCAGAGCATTGTTTTCAAGTTAATATATATGGGATATATTAAAATCAGAAGGAAGTCTCTGGGGAGTGCAGCACTTGGAGAGCACAGACCACAGTTCAGTGGCTTTTCCTAAGTTGTGCTTGCTTTTTGCAGTTGAGATTAAATCTTGAATTTAGCTGTTGTTGCTAAACAGTGTGGAGCATATATTGGATCATGGGGGAAAGAGCCTGACTCTGGTGTAGAATGTAAACTCTGCCATTTTTGCAGCTTAAATTTTGTTGGTTTTGGTTTTTTAAGAGTTTACTCCCTCTTGTCCACTCTGTTCACTTTTGCAAAGTGGCCCACCCCCATGCTGTAGTGTGTACTTCTTTTCCTAGTTTTACTGGGCCAAAACTCATTCTGTAGCGCCTATTTCTAGTCTTACCATTAATAAAACTGATACCATTAAAAAGAGTTTATTCCCTCTTAAAACAGGCAGCCCTTTAAGAAGCTAGGTTGAGAAAGGATCTGGTTGCTGATATTTTATAATAATTATTACCCAAGCTTTGACAAACAATATGAATGTATCAGTGAGTTACTAGACTGAAATAATTCAGTTGAGTCTTTTGTACTCACCTTTCATTTATTTTGACTAAAGCTAAAAATCTAGGCATGTAACTTGTTTGCATTTGTGAGGTTGCTGTTAGCCAAGAATGTTTTGGCATAGCAGTAAAGAGACCCACGATTGCTAATGTCGTGGACTTCAATGTTTGTAGCTAAGGTGGTGCCTCAGCAGATCACACACACTTCTCCGAGGATCCAGCCTGATTACCCTGCAGAGAGGAGTAGCCTGATTCCCATCTCAGGACACCGGGCATCTCCAAATCCTGTGGCCATGGAAACCCGGAGTGACAACAGGTAGGAGTCAGTGTACCAGTTTACCCTATGTGTTATTAATTAGTTCGATTTGTCAAGAAAACAGAATGTCTTACAACTATGGCATGTATTTATTTATATTTTCAAAACTTCCCCCTGAAAATGACACGTTGCATAATTTCTATTTTAGTGTTAGGGAAATGTAGGATTGGAGGGGTTGTTTTGTTTTTTAATTTTATTTATTTATTTTTAACCTTCTTTGGTCCAAATATTTATTAGCATAATTCTATTTGTGCATTAAGAATATTATAAATTTAGCTCCATTCAAGGATTATGTGTTTTGTTTTTTTCTTTTTCTATTTTTCTTTCCTTTTATTTTTGGTACTGGGGATCGAACTCACGACCTCATGCTTGCCAAGCAGGTGCTTGTGCTGCTGAGCTAAATCCCCAGCTCAGGTTATATTTTTTTTAATCAGATTTTTTGGGTACATTTTAGATATATATAATGGATCACATTCATCATAGAGAATGTGCACCTGTATGTGATACAACTTGGTTCCTTTTTTCCCCCATTCCCCTACTCCTCCCTTCAACCTCTCCTTCCCTCCCCATTTACAAAAGCTTTATTTCCATTTTTTCCCTTCTTTTCTCACTTTTTTTTACTTTTCTTTCCCCCTTCACCCCTTGTACCCCTCCCCATTTGAACATTGGGAAATGTGTTTTGTTAAACCATTCTCCTTTTGACAAATGTTCTCCTGCTCCATTTTTTAATTTTTCTTGAACCATTTGAAAGTCAGGGTTGAGGCATCATGACCTTTATCTGTAAGTGCCTCTCTTTATTGCCTAAGAGCAGTGTATTCTCTTTCTTGATCACAGTTACAGATACCTGAAGTGATTTTTATCTTCTCATTCTCTTTCATGTATTGACATTTTTTAAAGAGTATACTTAGGTCAAGCTGGGCATGGTGGTACATGCCTATAATCCCAGGACTCTGGGAGGCTGAAACAGAAGAATTGCAAGTTCCAACCCAGCCTAGGCAACTTAGCAAGACCCAGTCTCAAACTAAAAAGGCCTAGGGATTGTAGCTCAGTGTGAAGGCCCGGATTCAGTCCCCATATCTTTGAAAAAAAAAAAAAAGTTAGTGCGAACAGTTGCTTGGTAAAATATTCTTTAATTTGGTTTTGTCACATGTTTCCTTATGGTTAGATTCAAGTTATACATTTTTTGAAAGTTTTATCACTTAAGTGATCTCACCATTATATCAGAGAGTTCATATTATCTATTTGCCCCATTACTGGTTATAGTAATAACTTAATGAAGGTAATCTCTGACAGTTTTTCTTACTGTAAAGGCATATTTTCTTCCTTTGTAAACAAATAAGTTATATGGAAATACTTTGAGGCTATAAAAATGCTGTTCTCCAATAAAACTTCACTCAGTTTTAGTATTTGTTAATGGTTCTTGGCTGAATTATTTATTACTATGATAGCTGCAAAATGGTGGCTTTTTAAAGTTATTTTTCCACTTTTTGGGTCTCACTATATAGTTCAGGCTGGCCTTGAACTCCCTGTGTAGTCCCGGTCTACCTCAGACTCACTGCATTCCTCCTGCTTGGCCTCCCAAGTGCTGGGATTACAGTTGTGCACCACCACGCCCAGCTGTTTCTTCACATTTATGAGTCGGCATTCTGACGTGAAGAAATTTTCTCCTATCCACATTTCTTTTTTTTTTTTTTGCAGCACCAGCAATTGAACTCACAACCTTGTGCTTGCCAGGCAGGCGCTTAGGCCACTGAGCTAAATCCCCGGCCACATTTCTTTATTTTGAGTATATTTTTAAACATCCTAGGCTTAGTGGATTTGGTTTTACTCACTAATATAATCTGTTACTGTCATCTACTTTGGTGTTCAAATGGTCTCTAGTTTGGCTTTTGGGTGCCCCTTCAGTGGCTTTTACCCACGTCCCCTCCACTGTAACTCTTCCTCATTTTTTTTTGTTGTGGTGGTGTTGCTTTGGGTTTTTTGGGATTTTTTTTTTTTTTTTTTCCGAGATGGGGTTTTGCTGTGTAGTCCAGGCTGGCCTTGAACTCACTTTGTAGCCCAGACAAACCTCAAACTTGCATCGATCCTCCTGCCTCAGCCTCCCAAGTGCTGGGATTTCAGGTGTACATCACCAGGCCCAACTCTTCCTTATTTTCTACCACAGATACTTCATGTCTTACTGAGTACTGAAATCTGTTGTTTTTCCAAGGAGTTTTTTTCTCTATTTAGAAGCCAGCATCTAGGCACTAGCTCTTCATTTGCTTTGAATTGTTACTTTTCTCAGCCTTTCAGCGGGCAGAGGTAGGAAAGTAGGTGAGATTTTTCAAACATTTAAATGCATACTAATGGCTGTAGTTCTACCACATTCCTTCCCCCATTCTATACTTGTATCTCCTTTTCCCCCAGTAAGAATCCTGTACATTGTACAAAAGGTTGTTTCACAGTTGGGTGATTTTAAACGTTCCTATTTGATTATTGTTGTATATAGGAATGTGGATTTTTTTAATACAGATATTTATCCATAAATAAGGACAGTTGTTTTTTCGGGTGGGTAAGACATTTTTTCATTTTCTTTTTTTTTTTGTGACCTTGTTTTTCTGTTCTTAAATGTTGGCAGTACAGAATAGAGCTGAGGTGGTGAGCCTTATTACTTACTCTGACTTGAATGAAAATTACTCTGAAATTTTATTATAGATTTTGTTAGATACAATTTTGGTTTAAGGAACAAAATCACTTCCTATTCCTGCTTTCTTGGCATTTATATCATGAATGATACAAATGCTGTTACACATTTCTTGTATATATTTTGTAACATTTCAAGTGATTACTGTATTTGGATTTTTTGAATGTATAAAATAATAGAAATTCTGATAATGAATCAGTCCTGTCTTCCTGTGATAAACCTTATTTGATCATATATATTTAATTTTATAAGAGACATAGTTCAGTTTTACTTAGGGACTTTTGTATCATTATAGAGAACTAGATACATTTTTATATTTTACATACAAATGTAAACGACTTTTTTACATTTTAATTTTTCCAGCATTGAGAAATTAATCGGGGAATTTCCAGTATGGGATTTAATTATTCCCAGATTCAGATAAGACTTAAGTGTGAAACTTTACTCCCTTCGTCCAGTTCTCATGTCAAGACTATATAAAGTTCAAAAAATAAATTAGATCTTATCTCTTTTTGTGGTCTCAATCAGTTTGTATGTGATTAGGATTCTCTCTTTTATATGTGTTTGATAAAATTTGCCAGTTAACGTATTCTTGCTTTCAAGTGGGATTGAGCAGGAAATATTCTTGGTTACTGGGATTTTGTGAGTCACTTTCATTCATTGTTACTCTCAAAAGTCACCTGTAAAATATTACCTATGTAGCTACATTTATTGACATAGGTATTTTAATAACTTATTTTTTAAATGCTTATACTCTGTAGGTATACATTCCTTAATCTACGAAGTTGGGCCACAATTTGGGAGAAGCTGGTGTGCTAGTTATAAAGGGACAGATCTAGGTGAGAGAATCATTTGAAGATAAAGAAGAAAATAATCATTTTGTTTCAAATGTTATGTGCTCTATCCCTAGACCATCGGTTCCTGTCCAGTTTCAGTACTTTTTGCCAACTTACCCACCCTCCGCATATCCCCTGGCCGCACACACCTACACTCCCATCACCAGTTCTGTGTCCACTATTCGACAGTACCCAGGTATGAGCCCAGTGTTAAGATGATTTTTTACATTTTGATTTTTACTAGCAGTGAGAAATAAATCGCATTATTTCCAGTATGGGATTTAATTATTCCACCTTCTATTTCCAATTCAGACAAGGCTTCACTGTGACGCTTTGAGGTCTTTAATTCCATCTTTGTGATCTGTGTAAAGGTTAATTATTAATAATTGCATATTTTATCCCTCCCTCAGGATAATCATGTTATTTCATACCTTAAAACAATAATGCAGTTACAGCGAATAAAGCTTACTTTCACAGAACATTTTTTGTTTTGTGGAATATTTGTTACATTTTTAGTTTTAGTGCAGGTATGTTCATACTTCAGCAGCCTGATTGTTTTTTTGATAATCCTCCAGAAAAAAAAAAATCTGAGTTTGTGTGAGCTTTTCTTGTGGGGCCCTTGGCTCACTTTAGACCTCAGAAACTGAGTGTCCAGACTGTGGACTTTGTGTTCCTGCGTGTGTGGTCCAGTGTGGCGGCCAGAGTTGCATGTGAAGAGGATTACTTGAAGACAGGTGGAGTACAAATGAAAAACTGAGAGCCAGGCATGATGGTGCCCACCTATAATTCTAGCACTCGAGAGACTGAGGCAGGAGGATCACTGTGAGTTTCAGGCTAACCTGGACTACATAGTGAATTCAAGGCCAGCCTAAAGTACAGAATGGGACCCTGTCTCAAAAAAAAAAAAAAAAGAAAAAAGCAAATTAAAAAGTGTTTTATTTAGTTAAAATTAATTAAGTTTCAAATATGTTTGGAACTGCTTTTATAGTCATATGCTTTATGAAATCAAAATACAAAGTAAATTTTCCTGATAAAAATTTAGTCTCTGAATTTGAGATGTGCTTTAAGAGTAAAACGCTCTATAGATTCCTAATATACAGTAAAGAGAATGTAAAGTATCTTACTAATTTTATATTTTTAAAATTAATATTTTGAATATATTGGGTTAAATAAAATTTATTATTAAGATTAATATGACCTGTTTTTACTTTCTTTAATGAGGCTACTGGAAAATACTTAATTGCAGGTGATTTCGTGTTTCCATTTGGATAATGCTAGTCTAAAATTCCAGACTTTGCCTGGCTTGGTGGTGTACTCCTGTAGACCCAGCACTCAGGAGGCTAAGGCAGGAGACTCACTGAGAATTTGAGGCCAACCTGTGGTACAAAGAGAGTTCGAGGCCAGCCTAAACTGCATAATGAAACCCAGTCTCAAAAAGAGAAATACATACATACATTCCTTCCTTTCTTCCTTCCTTCCAGACTTTGAAAGGTATTTGGGATCTTTGGAAACAGACTCTTGCTCTGCATTATGAGGACTGATAAGATTAATCTTCTATATTTGATTTCCTTCTTTGAATAACGAAAACCCCTTTCTATTTGTTGCTTTCTAGGAATGCTTTTTGAATGTTAATATACATTTGCAGTATAGGAAAAAGAATGCTTATTCTCTCTCTCCAGTGGATGTAAATCATTTAAAATTCATAACTACAATATTTCAGAAGTTCTTGTGATAGTGATTCTATTAGTTTAAGCAAAAATTCTTAACCTGGGACCTGTGGGTGTATTTCAGAAGTTTTATTGGAGTTATTTTATAGTAATTACTTAGCACAGTTAACTGGTTAACATTTTCAACTTAATTTTTTTTTCCCATTTTAAGTGTGTGTGTGTATGTGTGTGAGTGTGTGTGTGTGTGTTTATGTGTTTATTTTTTGAGATGGGATCTCATTGTAATTTCCAAGGCTGCTCTCAAACTTGTGGGCTCAAGAGCTCAATCCTGCTTCATTTTCTGGAGTACTTGGGACAGTAGGCATGTACCGCCACACCTAGCTTAATAACATTTCTAATAATTTGCAGAAAGACTATATCACATTAGTAGGAAGTAAAAAGAAAAAATAGTTCCTGGTATATAGTTTCAAGGAACTGTGACTTATTATTTAAACTAAGAATTTAGATCTTGTACAGTGGAAAACCGTTTTCATTTTAGTGTTTTTTTCTTTATATGGGCCGTTTCTAATCAGAGCTAACCTGGTAATCACTTTTCACCTGATTTTTAGTTTCAGCTCAGGCTCCGAACTCTGCCATCACAGCTCAGACTGGTGTTGGGGTAGCGTCTACAGTCCATCTGAATCCCATGCAGTTGATGACAGTGGATGCGTCGCATGCACGACATATCCAGGGGATCCAACCCGCACCCATCAGTACACAGGGGATCCAGCCAGCACCCATTGGGACTCCAGGGATACAGCCAGCACCAATTGGCACCCAGGGAATCCACTCAGCAACTCCAATCAGCACTCAAGGGCTTCAGCCTGCACCAATGGGTACTCAGCAACCACAACCTGAAGGGAAGACTTCAGGTAAATTTAAATCTTTGCGTGGAAGGTGATATGCAGAGAAGTATATCTGGATTTTAATTCTGGCTCTGAAACTTGGTGGCTTTGTGGTTTTTGGTTATATCACTAGGGTTTAGTTTCTTTTGTAACATGAGTTGCTTAGAACTAACCTTTCTTTATAAACTTTAGAAATAACATACAAATGGCCTAATGTGTGTTTGCACGTTGTGATAAACAGTCTATAAAACTTACTTAGTTGAGGGGACAAATTTACAAGTAATGTTCTCATTCAGTTTACAGCTCTGTTCAGATTTGTATGTAAAATCTTATACTAATGTTAGCTCATGTCGTCAGTGCCTACAAAAAATAGTAGTGGAATAGATATTTTGTGAAATGGAGTATGTCCCTATGCTTGGAGTAGTATTAGTTAATTAGCTATTTCTCTAATATGTGCTTAGCATGTTCTCACTGGCAGTGATACATCCCTGACTGATCCATCAGGGGTTTGTACTGCAGGTGGTACAAACAGATCTAGTCACTTTTGTCAGTCCTTTTACTAATAAAATTAATAAAAAGTCTGTAAGTAGACGGATCTAGTTAGTTGCTTGAATTTGAATACTTACAGCCCAAATATAAATTAACACTGTTTATACCAATGTAATTGTTAAATTAATCAGCAAATCTGTTTATTAAACTAAAAGAAATTTGTTACATTCATGATTTTTTTTTTTTTTTTTTTTTTTTTTTTTTTTTTTTTTTTTTTTTTTTTTTGTGACACCGGGTATTGAACTCACGACCTTGCGCTTGCCGGGCAGGCGCTTAGACCGCTGAGCTAGATCCCCAGCCCTGTTTTTGAGACAGGGTCTCACTATACCGTTCAGGCTGGCCTTGAGCTCACTTTGTAGCCCGGGCTTGTCTCGAACTCACAATGATCTGCCTGTCTCAGCCTCCCGAGTGCTGGGATTACAGGCATGAGCCATCACGCCTGGCGCTCATTCATGAATTTTTAAAAACCTTTTTTATCTATAAAGGCACTTTATAAGTCATAACATGTTTGGTTTCTTTTAAAGCCACAGTGGCACCCATTTTTTCATATAGTCATACACGTACCACCTGTGGTTCAAGCAGCAGGAGGATCAAATTCACATCAGAGCTGCCCGGCAGCGAGAAAAACGAATTACAGCCCTGCCATGCACATGTTAAAAGAAAAGTTGTTTCTCATAGAAAGTACTGATCTTAAAGATTATCTTGTACAGCTGGGCATGGTGGCACATGCCTATAATCCCAACATTCAAAGAGGCTGAGCCAGGAAAGTTGTCTCAAAAATAAAAATATAAATATACCTTTTATATCAACTATAAAATAGTAGATTAACTTAGAAGTAAATTTTGTTTTGTTTTGCTTTTAGTTGTTATTTTTTCAGTGCTGGGAATCAACCTAGATCTTAGCATATGCTAAGCAAGTGGTCTGCCACTGAGTTATATCTTTGGCCTAAAACTGAGAATTTTAATTGCTGTGTCGGTCTTTGTGTTTGTTACTTCAAGGGCCTTTGACCTATATCCCCATCCCACTTTTTTTTTTTTTTTTTTTTTTTTTTTTTTTTTTTTTTTTTTTTTTTTTTTTTTTTTTTTTTTTTTTTTTTTTTTTTTTTTTTTTTTTTTTTTTTTTTTTTTTTTTTTTTTTTTTTTTTTTTTTTTTTTTTTTTTTTTTTTTTTTTTTTTTTTTTTTTTTTTGTCGTAACAGGAATTGTACTCAGGACCTTGTGCTTGCCAGGCAGGAGCTCATGCCACTGAGCTATATCCCCGGCCCTCCTTTTCTTATTTTAATTTTGAGGTAGGGTCTCACTAAGTTGTTCAGGCTGTGCTCAAACATGCTATCCTCCTGTCTCAGCCTCCCAGAGTGCTAGAGTTATAGGTGTGCACCATGACATGGGTAGTTCATGATTATGGTTGCCAGTATTTTGTTTGCTTTTTTTTGGTACCGGGGATCGAACTCACAACCTCACACTTGCCAGGTAAGCACTGTGCCACTGAGCTGTATCCCCGGCCCTGGTTGCCTGTATTTTGATGCTAACTTTATGTAATTAAAATATCTGTTGGATGAGTGTCTCTTTAAAGATAGACTGGAGAGTAGCACCATTCTTAGAGAATGAAAAAGAGTCATGCTTTCCAAAAACTGCATTATCCTCTTTTATTTTTTTTTTTTTTTTTAATTTTTTTTTTTTTCACAGCACCAGGGATCAAACTCATGACCTCATGCTTGCCAGGCAGGCACTTATGCCACTGAGCTAAATCCCCGAGCCATGTTACCCCCTCTTGTAAGAGTTCTTTAGAACATGCTATCAAGCCAGCAGATTATGCTATTTGTTGGTCTTCTTTTTATCAGACTTTTAAGTTCTGCCATTTTTAAAATAGAGGTAGTAATAATCCTAAGAATTATGTAAGTTAAAAATGTAGATACTTTGCTAGATACTCTATATACTTTGGGTGTTTTATTAATAACTGATTATAGACCCAAAGAAAAAATAAGGATATCATTTCTGTAAGTCTGTATCAGTAGACTTCCTAATTTTCCCCATGGTGCTGTCCTTATGCTTTTTTTTTTTTTTTTTTCAAAGCTAGAGGTTTAAAGTCAAGGGCCCATGCATGCTAGGTGTCCTCTATCACTGAGATACCTTT
>RJWT010013604.1:0-21639 GCA_004365215.1 Cuniculus paca | reverse complement strand
AGTGTCAATACTGCAGCATTATTCATAATAGTTTGAAAGTGGAAGCAATCTAAATGTTCATTGATTGGTGAATGGATGAAGAAAATGTGGTATTCAAAAAGGAAAAAAAATTAAGGAATTCTGACACATGCAACATGAAGAAAACTTTAAAATATTTTGGTAAGGGAAATAAGCCAGTCACAAAAAGAAACATAGAGTATGATCCTTTGTACATGAAGCACCTAGGGTAAGTGAAATCATAGACACAGAAAATAGAAAGGTCATTGCCAGGGACTCAGGGACAGTATCTGGCCTGGGGAATAAAGAAGTGAATTGTGACCACCAAAGGGGGTTAAAGACCTTGCATTTTAATCCCAGGCATCCCCTAAATTGCTGTGTCCATTTCTAGTCTGGTCCTCCATCTTCTTATCTATTAATGGAAAAGATTGAGCTGCCAGTACCAGAAAGATCTTTTTCTGGTGGCCTCTGATTCATCAGAGCTACTCTTCTTTTACAAGACTAAGAACTAGAACCAATTCCCACAGTATCCTATTTCCTCAGCCTAGTCCTGGCAATCTCTGCCTTTGCCATTTTAATCACTGACATTGACATTCTATGTGGTCATCTTGGGATGTGAAACATAAGTGCTGGATCTCAAAGTAGATCCTAGGCTGAGCATGGGACTCTGGGAGAGTTGACAGTGACTCACACTATGGGAACATTAATGCCTCTCAGGGAACCTCAGTGCCAGCACAAACCTTACAGAAAAGTCACCAAGTGCTGGTCTGCAGTTTTCAGGGTGCACTTCTGATTCTGTTGCTTTCATTACAAATGATCTAGAACTTTCTAAAGCACCAAAAGACAATTTATTATTGTGGTGGTGGATGCGTCCTGGAGCCAGAATATGGTCTTGAGTCATGGATAATGTCTCTAAAATGGACTTCTTGGGCCCCTGCAATACTGGCAGCCACTTCAAACCTGTGGAAAACCAGGTACTCCCAGGGACTCCAGTTATATCCTTTAGGTGGAGTGTTTCTCAGTTATCTAGAGCTGCATCAAAGAATTTCCAGTAGGATGGGTCCATTGATGTTTTCAAACAGCTCTACAATTTGGGAACAGTGTTTCTCTAACTTAAAATGAAAAACAAATTGTTTGACTTCAAATCTGCCTTATACTGATATTTTTGTAAACCATAATAAAAATGAATTCCTGGAAAAATAAAATGTAAAAACAGAACTACAAGCCCAAGTATTTTGTTATTTGACACATTACAAAAATTTCTCCCTCAATAGCTATAAACAATCACTTACATTCAATTTCTGTACTTACAATGAGTTGGTAACAATACACAGACAGCAACATTCATAAATTATATGCCGAAGAGCACTATTCTAAAGGAGAAGAGACATGTGTTGAATTTTGAAGAACAAATGTGAGTTGGCATTGTTAATTTGGAATGCCTGGGTCTCCGCAGTTTCCATCTCTTTTCTTGAGGAATTAGAATCTAGAATAGAGGGCACATTTCAAAGGCACTGAGTTTGGTTGAGAGGAATTGGTGTAGTAGAATAATAACAAGACTTGCTGTCAGGCACTTCGTTAGTTTCCAAAAACTACCTAGGTGACCTTGAGCAATTAAATTCTTTTCTCTAAACTTACCACCACTATCACACTAAAAGATGATGATGGAAAGTCCTGTCTTACATGGACACTGTTAGAATACAGTGTCACTAACTACACAGGTCATTTAGCTGAGTGTCCAGTCCGTCACAGTCACTCAGCCAATATATGGTCGGCCCCTTCTCTTTATCTTTACCAGAGGTTTGGCAGAGTTTTGACAGCCTTCAAAAGCTCTTAGTGGAATACTAGACCACAGCAGTCTAAAAGTGCATATTCTCTTAATTATCATATGGTTTGGAAGGAGACCAACTACTCTTTAGTCTCTGCGGTAGTAGGTCCTGGTTGGTATAGAGGCGACACTGGGTCACTGGGTAGGCCCTGCATCTCTGCCTCTTCCCAGCATTCTCTGAGCTGCTGTTGCGGTGAGATCATTCAGAATCAGCAAAGCAAAAATGCCATGAACATGCCATTTTATTCGAAAAAGCTGGACTTTGGAAGAGCCAAACGAGGGACTTTTACAAAACAAATTCAATGCTTCCCATTATCTCGGCTTTACTCCCAAAGAATAAAACACTCCAAAGACTCTAGCTTCATCTTTGAAAATCTGTGAAATCCTGATATCCTGACATTAAAAACCTTGGGAAATAAGTCTTATCCCTTCCTCCTCTCCCTATGCATCTTGGCAAGACTTTTCTTTGGACATAGTACATGGTAGATATTTAGTTATTGGATCTACATTTAAATTCTAAATTCATAACACCGGCTGTATGACCTTGGCTTTGTGATCATATGTAAAATGAGTTTAATGCTGTAATTTCAGTTCTTTTTCCATTTCCTTTCCTCAAGTGGTAAAATGTAAATGGGTCTGGGACACAACCAAATGTTTTGGGACCCATGGTTTAGTGAACCATGGCTAGTTCTGTTCTCTATCCAGAATCGAAGTATTCCCTCTGGGCAGGTGGATTATAAACTTTTACTGTCTAGAAAGCATACATCAAAGCCTAGCTCAACTGCTTACATACCTTAGAGTTTTCAATCCTGAAACGTGAGCAGAGCTGGAGGATTTTGTGGAGCTGAACAAGCAAATAATTTGTTCATCATTCTTTAAAAGAGCTCTGGAACTTCCACAAATAACAAGGAGCCTGTGTTTATCTGGAATTCTTTTTCTAAAAATTGTATAGCTCAGCAAAGGCCTGGAAAAGAGGGCTGGTGAGTGATGGGGACCACATGGCCTTTGGCATGCAACTGACTTTATGCTTACTCCATGTAGGATGTGCTGTCCATATTTTTTCAGTGGGGACTTGGTCTGGCTTTTAAATAAGGCTTTGGGAGAGGCCATTTATCATCCTGATTCTAGAGGGTGGGCACCCAAGCACAGCGTGTTCAGAACTTCTGACTTTGTACTTATATTCCGTTGAGTTCAGCAAGGTGCCTTTACCCTGGTTTTATTCCTTATCAGCAATTAGTACATTACATATGCTTGGAAATTCACTACCTGTTCTATTCTTTTCTGTTTTGATTCTCAAATGTGCTATTGGTTTCTCCAAAGCCTTGAAAACCTGGGCAGCTCATCTCAGGGGGCCTTGGGCAGCACCCCTTTTGCTTTGATTTTGGCTGTCTGAAGGAAATTTTCCCATCTAGAGCTAGCCTCACAAGCAGCTCTCCACCTTAATTTACCCAGGACCAGCATACCTCATTCAGGTCAAACACATATTG
The DNA here is from genome assembly GCA_004365215.1 of Cuniculus paca. NCBI lineage: Eukaryota > Metazoa > Chordata > Mammalia > Rodentia > Cuniculidae > Cuniculus > Cuniculus paca. The sequence goes on along the minus strand of RJWT010013604.1, from coordinate 18,327 downwards.
AGCTTGTGGGGTTGCAAGAAGAGCTCTTCTCTTGAAATGCAATCAGTGAATATATTCAGAAGCCTGAGTGTGGTAATGAGAGGACACACGTGGAAAGAAGCAGTCCTTTCTGTTTTTAAGTTAACTGTGGAATAAACTATATGCATGTTTTGAGTTCTTGATTTACCTTGTACTAATCTTTAGCTTTTTAAGAAAATGGGTAGCGAAAACATACTCTTAGTCAGAAGAGAGTTAACTTTCCATTTTCTGTACTAAGAGAGGAAAAAAGCCAGGTAACTCAGAAAGCACAAAATTCTCCATTCCTTACTATTTATATCTGGAATTTGTCACAAAAATAGCACAACCGGTAGAACACATACCACTGGAAAAATGCAAAATAGTCTGTATGGGATGGAGGGCTTTATCATCCTTGTTCAAGATCTGTAGGCAAATTTGTTCCAATAATTCCTATCTTATCACCTTGGGACCTGGGGCAATCAAACAAGCAACTGAAGCGAAAGTCCTTCTGTAGAAAAGTAAGCCTTGTGCTCCGAGAAATATATGGTTCTGGGGAAGAACACGTTTTATACTTAACTTTTTCACATACAGCAGCACAAAAGAGGACAGAGCTTCAACTATATCTAGTCACATAACTTCACAGAGTTTATCTTTGGATGAACATGGTTATTTGGTTGTCAGAACATTTTGATGAGTCTATTGGTTAGCCAAATAGAAGACTAGGTCCTAGAATGGAGGGGAGAGGCTAAGGCAAGAAGCAGTAGTTTCTCTGTATAAAAACCAAAGGGGTCCTCAGTAAGGAGAAAGATGGCATGGTTGTTGACTATGTTTTATGTTCTCTGGAGGTAGAAAATCCAGGAACTTTCAATTTGGGTCTCTAAGAGGCAGAGTGAAGACTCGGGAGGGGCTCAGACTTGATAAGCATGGGCCCGGCATTGTGGTTGCAGATGGGCTATAGGAAGGGCAGGGGAGGAATGAGGCACGAAAGTGGCTCAGACATTGTTCCACACCAGTGCCAGGCAAGTCCCCAGCATGTGTCCATCTGTACCCTCCTTTTCATTACACCAGGAGAGGAAGGGAAAAAAGAGGAAGAAAAAAACTATTGAGCTGGCTGTTTTTATCTTAAATGGACTTTCTGTAAAGAAGCAATAAAATTTCCCCTGAAATTAATTACATTTTCGTAAAATAAAGTGCAACTTCACTCTTCACTGGGTCAAATGATTATGAAATTCAAACCTACACTCATGGCATCTGCTGTTTACATCTGAGGTTGTGGTGCCTATGGTCGTTCGTTCCTGACATGCTAGGATGGCTGTGGGTGCTCCCACAGCACCTTGCATTTCCTAACATGTCCCCTTCCTCATCTGTTCAACCTTCCTCTTCTTCCTGAGCTCCATGAAGAAGAGCATTTTCATGAGTTTTTTTCCTCCAACCTTTAGCATTTTCACGATTTTTTTTCCTCCAGCCCTTAGCAGAGTTCTCAGTATATGGTGAGTACTAAATAGTTGTTTGTTGAATGAATGCCTGAATGAAGAAGGAGACAACATGCAGGAGAAGAGGACTGATAAGAATAGGACCAGAGAAATGGATGACCAATGGTTTCTGGGGAGCAAGTGACCATTTGTTGGGTCAGCACACAAAGACAACAAAGTTCAAGGGAGATCAGAGAAGGCAAAAGAGAGACACACCAGTTCCAAGTCAAGTCAATTGAAACGGACTGCCAGCCTGGTGATAGTTGGCATAGTGGAGAGGATATGGAGCAGATCATTTTGGTGCAAGGAATTGAGAGGTTGGTTTTAAAATTCTCTTTGGAACACAGATACAATGCCGTCCCTGGAAACAGTACCGTCATCCTGAGGCACTTCAATCCTTTTCTTATCATTTTGAGTTCTTCTTAATGCTCTGCCAGATTGAGAAGCCAGAAGCTCAGGAAAACCAAGCTGTCTGCCTCTGATCCTAAAACATCCATTGAATTATGTCCTTGTGTTCTAACAGCTTCGATGCTCCCTCTTGCCTTTGATTGTTATTTCAGTAGGTGAGGCTTGTTCAAAGTTTCTCACACAGCAGTAGGAGGAGTACTTGACGCCCTTCGATAGAATGACCAATCCAAGTAGATTAGATTGTCCTTCTTTGCAGATTCTGCTAGGGAAAAAGAATGAGAATAGAAGCACTGGGAAGGAAGTCCTAGGTGATGGCAGACAACTGAGGGCCACTCCAGGTGGAGACTGAGTTGGTGTGTGTTAATGAGCAGAGGTGATGAGAGCTGAGGGCACCTCTCTTGGTAGCAGCCTGTCCTCTCTCCTCTGTCCTCCTCTTTCTACTCACTGTCTCTGTGGTGGGAGCCTTATGTATTCCTGTCTATCCCATTACAAGTTTAAAAATATGGAAATAATCCTCTGAGTAGTGACGTGCTCAGATTCAGTACTGAATAAATGATTGCCATTCCATGCAGTTAACTCTACTTTTTCTGTTGCTTGCCAATCAGGTTTTTCTATCTTTAGTCCAGGTTTCAGTCAATGAGCACTTTGTGGGGTGATATCCTTGGGGTGTGGTGATGTGATTCTTCCATGTGGCATCCAGAGAGGACAGATAAAGAGGGGCTTGTGGAAAGATCCACCATGAGGATCAGGAGACTGTTGCTACCTTCTGCTACAGGAGATGGAGAGAGAAAGATGTCAGGCTAGTATCCCTTGAATGTTTACTGCACAAAATGCCAGTGGCATCTGAAGTGGGCCCTGAAGTATGAGTAGAATCATCTACCAATCAGGGAAATAGACACCAAAGTTTCTCAAAGAAGCAACAGAGCGAAGTAATTCTGTGACCATAATTTTTGAGAATGAGAACCAAATGGAAAAAAGAAACAAAAGTGTGAGTAAAAGCATGGGAGAACTTTGCCTTCCAGATTTCTAATGCAGCTTTTTTCATGCTTTGGGCTCAGGGAAATCCCCCTGGAAGTCAGATGCGCGCCAGGACACTAGGTGGGTGGTCTTGCTGCACAGAGACATGGTGCCCACCCCCAAGCCCTAGGCAAGAATTGAGCACAGCTCCTGGGGGAGCTAACAGATCATGCAGAGTCACTCATATCTGCTCTGAAGCTACTTTCTGACCACGATGTTGGGCAGGATGGCTTGTTGGCCCACTGTCTGCAGAGTAAGTTCAGGCTTTTTATTCAGGCAAAGACTCCCTGCCGACCTCTTCAGCATCAGTTCTTGTGCACCTCACATACTGCAATGTGTACTTCAATCCTGTGTCACAGGGATGCTAGAGAACACCCAACACACCATCCTCTGGTCCACCTCCATTGTAATGTACACAGCCTTGCTTCTAACTGGATTTCTTTTCCCTTCTTATAAACTTGTGAAACTCCTATTCATTGTTCAAAACTCAGATTAAATAATCTTTCCTTTCAACTGCTTCCTCTGAAACATCACCATCTATTACCACTAAAAGCAGAATTAAATATTGCCTAATCTGTTTGCTTTATTACTTGGAAAAATAGTACCATGGCAGCAGTAAAATCATATGTATTCTGCCAGCCACCAGGGAGAAACAGCAAAGAAGCAATGTGGCCCCCACCTCCCTACCCTCACCCCTGTGAGCTGGCAGAGGCCCTACTGGCTGCCAGGGAGAAGTGGCAAGGAAGCAATGCGGCCCCCATGCCCCATGTGCCTGAGGCCCTGTTGACCAGAAAGAAGCAGCAAGGAAGTTGTTCAGCCTCCCTTGTGCCAGCAAAGGCTCTACTAGCCAGGGAGAAGCAGCAAGGAAGCTGTGCAGCCTCCCCTGTGTGCCAGTGGAGGCCCTGTTGGCCAGGAAAAATTAGCAAGGAAGTCACCTCGGCCTCCCCCACAACCCATAAGTGATTGGATGCGACACAGGCTGAGAGGATAATTGAAGTAATTGATGGAGGGAAGCAACTCGACATTTATGTTGCTTGATTAACATTGCAGGCTGGAACCAGTGATCTGAGCAGTTATTTAGAGTATCATAATATGCAATGTAGTAACGATTTTGGATTTCCTACTGCCCTGATACTGTTTGTTTTATTTTACTGTTCTGCTTTACTCTCTTTAAAATTAAAACAAAATATGTATTTATGTTCTCTTTTAAATATGACTTTCAAGAACATTCAACAAATATTTACTACTATGTGTTAGGCTCTCATGACAGAAGCTATACATGTGTCTTATCAACATTATTTATTGCAAACTCAGTATTTCCAGAAGAAAATACAAACAAGTTCTCTAAAAGTACAGGATGAATGAAGGAAGAAATAAATGAATGAATGAAATGAAAATCATTTCCTCTAAGTTCTTAAAACTCCCATCTCAAACTTGATTCAATGTAACATAAAAATGTGAGTACTCTGAGCCACCAGGGAAACTGCTGGCATTCTTTTCTGAGATTATCTGGCTGTTTATCATTTGATGTAAGCCAGCAAGGTCTATGCAGAGGAACTCCCTGATGGTCACAATCTTTCTATTCTGAAATCATGTATTTCTGTGGACCCAGAGATTGAAATAAAGCAATCATATTATGAGTCACCATTTCCATAGCAGGCCATGAGTGAGATTCTTGGCACCTGCTCTACCAGTGGGAAGGCTGGCCACAGAGACCTGTCTTGATGCCTGTCTGTCCTGTGGAAACCTCGACCAAGGCTGAAATAAGTTCGGGGTTTTTCTAAAAGTACTCTGCTCTAAAGACAATTTTCAAAATGGGGTTTGAGAACTAAATAGGCAGTCATATAATCACACTCACTTCTTTAGGAGAGGCATAATAAACTCCCGTTTTGATTTGATAATTGGCAGTTGGTCCATGTTTCCCAGGCCTGTGGCTATAGTTAGACTATTTCTATAAATGGTGACTATGAATCTGTTGATTGATTTCTTCTGAGAAGTATACCTGAATGAGGATATCAAAATGAGGGTGGGATCTCGAGATGATTTCTAAAAAGTTCGCTTGACTGGGAGTTAATCTAGTGGACAACAGTTCTCTTCTCTACCATTTACTGAACGATGACGTTAAGCAAGTCACCCATTTTCTTTGTGCAAAAGGAGAGAAGACTCACTCTGCAGGGGTAGTCTAAGGTTCAAATGAGGCATGAGATGTAGAGGTCTTCACAGACTGTAAATAGTAAAAGTGAATCTTTTATGTTTCTTAGCACATCATGAGTTCTTTCTAGCAATGCTGCCTGTGAAGTTCCCTTAAAAATGACTGTCAGAGTCACATGTAAAGTGATAATATTGTAGCTCCCACTTCTTAATGATGATCTGGGGCATGTCTGTCAGTCCCTGAGATTTGTTGAAACCCGTGGTGATTCATGGTATTTTCTGCCCTCCTGAGGACTTTTGGGGCTATGTTACAGCTTCAAAGAGTAAGGGGTATATGTATGGCCAGGGGCAACATCCAACTGGTGAAGATCTTGCCTGTCTCCGCCCAAATACAGATCAATCCACTTTCACCAAGTATCCCACCGCCCTGTGTCTCCAAGGTGCCCAATGAGTAGCATGCCTTTCCATGACTCATTTGGAACCATTCCAGGACCAGCCAAAAACTTCAGTGGCTGGAGTAACAAATCTGCCCACTTTTATTGCAGGTAAAACTAGTTTGAGAAGGTGGCATGGTGTGAGGGCCAGGTAGAATATTTAAGTTCCTTGATGTCAACCTAGACTTTACAGCAACTCACTTGTGGCCCTCTTGGCTTTGCAGAACAGATGCACTTACCCACACCACTGCCAGTTCCCTACAGTTTCCAGTGGAGACAGAAACAGTGAGACTAACCTGACAGTTCTAAAGCATTTGAAGGATTTAGCCCCGTGCAATGGAGACCAATGGCTGTAGCCTGTTCCAAGATAACAGCCCCCCCACCTCTCAGCTACGGGTAATCAAAAGGGACACAAGTGCACATGGAGGCTCACATCTAACAGGAGTGGGGTGTGTTAACCCTGCCTTTATCCCCAGCTTCTTTTCCGGCTGCACCCTGTGCAGAAAGGTATGAAGCTTTCTGTAGCTACTCATTCAGTCTTGATGAATGTGGCACTTTCTGGACCTGCTTCCAGGTTGGGTTGTTTTGGTTCTAGTTCTTGACGGGACCTTCAAGTGTTCCTTGGCTTTACTCTATTACAGAGGGGCAATTCCCAGTCTTCCCAGATATTAACTCCAGTGCCCCACATCATGCCAATTCAGAAGAGTTCAGGATCCAAGGTGCCTGCTACACTTCAAGGCCATGAGCAACTTGAAAGACAACAACTGTCTTGGAGTCACCTGGTCTCGCACAGTGCTTGGTGGGAGCCAGCTCAGCAGGAGAAGGAGAACCCTCTCCACATTGCAGGTCCAGTTCCAGTGTGCTGCCCAGCTTCCTTGTGGGCAGATGATTTTTTCTCTGTTTAAAACAAAAAAGACAAAGGTCATAAGTCTCTGTGGTGACTAAATGCTGATCACAGTGATTTCTTCAATTATTTAGAATTGTTTTCCAGGAAGAGGAGGAAATGTTCTGCAAGACAACCCTGACTCTTTATAAGGTAGTGTCAAAACCAAACCCTGTATTGGATGAGACTGGGTTGTCAGCATGCAGCAATGCTGCTTGTACTCCCCCGAACCCCCATATCAAGCAGGTGACAGGCTCTAAATCATTTTGCATTTCAAGACATTTTTCAATTGAATAATTAGATGCTTCTGGAGGTGACTTTTTTTTTTCTTGAGGTTTATTTTTCCTTCTGCCAAAGTCTAATTGGAGACTTTATGCTAAATGTCCTTGATGGAGAGAAGAGGTGGAAAACGTGGGCAAAAAGTGGGTATGGCCTCTCAGAGATGGAGGAGATTACAGGACCAATGATTAGCCCATGCTCACGCTCTGCTGTGTTTTTCTCTCTGGGAAAATGAAGAAATCTACCAGAGATTAGCTGATCTGTGTATAAAAGGTCAGATTCTGGACACTGATGTGTCAGAGTTCCACACTGATATCATGGAAGCAGCTGGAGTTTGGGGAACCCTTTCACATGGAGACAGAGATGTTCACAATGACCATGATGAGTTAGAGGGAGCACTCCTCTTTGGGGGCACCCAGGAAAGCTCTCAGATTTTGAGACTAGATTTCTTGAAAGATTAGTAAGATGACAGATCTGAGTCATATTTAATGATTTAAAGAGAAGACTGAAATATATTATTTCTTAGACACTTGAAGATACAAATTAGGATTCACACTTACATGCATAAAGTAAATTGAATCTTTAAAGTTAGATAAATCTAGAAAGGTCCTCCATGGGACTATTATAAATCAATATAGTTTTAATCAAAAAATGAGTTTGTTTTTTGAGTCCTTTCTTCATATAAATTTTAATGCAATATACCACTATACAATTCAAGTGAACGTAGGGCTGTCTTGACTGAGCTAGTGGGGCCCCCTTTCACACTGACTGGCTTGTAAGTGACATCTGTAAAGTTCCAGAGCTCTGATAGTAATCATGGGAGCCATGACACAGGGTTTTACAGGTAGATAACTGAGATATGAAATACCTAGTAACTTTGGGATCACACCAAAATTTCTCAACACTTCACTTATGGTCTTTTATAATGTAGACAGTTCCTTCCTCTCAGTCCCATCTCTTGCCACTTGTGTACAATTTTGCATTCAGAGGGGTTATTCTGGGGTCCACTTCAGGACCTGGTGTAGAATAGGTATTAAACAAAGATCAAGTAAACAGTATGATACATGCTGTATAAAGGGAGCCATCTTGTAGCCCAAATAGTGCAGGAAAAAGAGAATAAAGTTTTTGGTGGTAAGGAGGAAAGAACATTTTAAGCATGTAATTTTTTTCTCTCAGGTTGGAATGTTTTCTACACAGTTCTACTACATTTGAGGTTTACCACATGGGAACTACTTGCATCTTTAATTTCCCTTTTGCAGCCTCACTGGACATGTGTGTGCATGCATACACACATTAGGTTTGAAGTCAGTTAAGACAGGAGAAGTCAGAGAAATGGAAATCAAAATAACTGTTGTTTTTGTAGTAATGCTGATCAGAGAATATGGCTTGAACAGACTTCCTTCTTCTTGTTCACGGACCTAGACTTTGCAAAGAACTGCTCTGGTGCAAGAAACTGGCTTACTCGCTAGCCAGCTTTGTGAAAGGAAACAAGGGCTGTTCATATTCGAGAGCCTTCCAAATAACAGAGAGATGTGGGTCTCCAGAGCTGCCTCTGGGCTCTGGCCCGGGTATACTTCAAGTTGGAAGCAGAGGCAAAGCAATAGGGGTAAGGAGAGAGAGAGAGAGAGAGAGAGAGAGAGAGAGAGAGAGAGAGAGAGCGCTCTAGTAAAAGGCTGTGACTGCCCAGACAAGTCTTTTCTGCTCTCTGGAGATGAGTGTTGTGGATGGGCAGTATAGGGTCAAAGATAGAGGAACTATTCCCTAGTATTATGAATGGGTGGTTGCTTCCACTTTATGGAGCAGGGTAGAAAATTCAGGAAGGAAAGAGTCTGTAAGAGTCATCTGTCACATTAAACCCAGTTGCATCCCTAAAAGGCCCTGCATGTTAATCAGACATTTTTGAATCATAGATTTTATGTTTATTGACTGGGAGAAGACTTTGCTTCATTGCTCACAAGGTAACCACACTTGGTGCGTGCTTCATGATGGCTGAATTCTGAACAAAATGAGATGAAACCAACCCCAGCATTATGAGGGCTGTGTTTACAAATGCATGATAAGGTTGTGCACTAAATGCCCTAAAAGAGTTTGGCGTCAACTATACTGTACCCAATTAAACCTAAGCACACACACAAAAATGATACATATAAATATAAATTAGGAACTGTAAACATATGGGCAGAGACAAAACACAGCAGTGCAAGGGAAGAAACAGAGTCAAATAGCCTATTACCTCTATAAAAAGCATGCACACTGGTAGGCATCAAGACAGAAAATTGATAATCCATCTCAGTTCCTCCCTGCATGAGGTCTCCTATCTAGACAGCTATAAGGAGAGGCATCAAAGAAGACTGAAGTCAGACCTCATGGGAGATCTCAGCTGTATGGGCGTCACCCTGAAGGAATGAAGACACAAGGCATTTGACAGGTTCAGAGGAAGAAAAATGGTGTGGCAGCCAGGTTTCCTGGTTGCAAGCAACAATATCTAACTGTCTTGGTGAAATAAAGAGAATGTTGGTAACTCATGGAAGCTTGAAGACGTAGGTTTAGAGAATAAACAGATTTTAAAAAACATCTGGAAATGAGACAGCAAGAGGTCTTCAGGCCAGGACCACCTAACACCACTGTTGGACACCACGCAGCTCATGGCATTTGGCCTCCTCTGCTGTTTCATGTTGCTTTGCAATTCTGTCACCACTGCCACCACTGGGCACTGGCAGTGGAGGCCATGGCTACTGCGTGCCATACCAGTCAGATCCAACTTGGTTGCTTTAAGTCTTAAAAAAGTGGTGTTTATTTCATTTTAAGATCATTTTTTAAAAATAGAAGCCCAATTTCTATTGATAAATTATAAACTGCTTAGCCTGTGCCTCCCCTCCTACTGTTTTCTTCTCTCTCTATTTGCCTGTGCAATTTCCAACATACAGTATATCCATTCTATAAAGAGCTAGGTGCTAACCAGTGAAAATCACTGAGGGAAAAAAAGAGGAAGAGAAAACTCAGAATGAAGCAATATTACAGTCAACTTTTTTTTTTTTGCCATCTCAGTCATTTCACATATTATCATGTAGATTGCAACCCTAGTTATGTTTGCTAAATTAAATACTTGAGATAGTAATAAGAGATACTATTTGCTGAGTGTTAACTATGTGTCAAATGTTTTGCATGTGATATATTTTTCAATCATTGTGGCAACGAGGTTGAAATAGTGTTTATTACCACCCTTTGATGAAAGAGGAAACTAAGGCTCAGAGAACTTAAGTGACTTTGGTCAAGGTTATAAAATCAAGCAGTTGGCAGAACGGAGATCTTAACCACCTGTCTGTAAACCAGCATGGCCTTCCACCGTGTCACACCTTCTCTGAGTGCTGGCACATTTGAATAGACCCCAGTCAGTGTTACTCCGATGGGTGTTGACTTCCTGAACTGGTACATTCCTTCAAAGATAAAAGCATTGCTCTTACAGGCCTCGTGCCAGCAGAATGGGAGTCCCAGCTCCAAACTGGGCTAAAGCTTGGTTTCAGGAAGTGAAAATTGGCAGAAAACAGGAAAAGGGTGTCTTGAATTGCAAGAGGCAAGCACTGGCTAAGCAAAGCTCCCTGGAGAAGTAGCGCCTGTGAGGATGCTGGCTTGTGAAACTGCTTTTGGCTGAAGTTGCCTCCACAACAGATGAAATCCAGTGATCACTTCAGGATAATACGATGTGTCTTATCTTTTCTTAGTGATGCCTGTGTGATGTTTCCTTGTCTTCTTTCTATACAAGCATCAATTTTAGAGATTAAAATGAAAAAATTGTAAAAAAATGGTAGAATTGTAAAAAATACTTAAATTGCATTGCAATTAAACTGAAACTACAAATAAACTGGTGAAAAGTCAATATGCATTCTCTTTGAAAAATGCCAAATACATAAAAACAACCCCATAATCCTATAACACTTTACATAGAGTACTAACCCACTTTCCCCGAAGAGAATACATGACATAATACAAAGCAGCAAAAGGATGAAAAAAGAAGAAACTGACTATAAGACTAGATTGATTTGACTCTTCTCAGATGTTTTTTATGTATGAACATTTATTTATTGACTTCAATAATATAATCATGCCAGAAATCAATAAGTTAAGAAAAGATTGTTTTGCTGTTTTAAAAAATCAAGCATGTTACCCATTTTTACCTTTTTCATACAGCGATGTGGTATATCTAGCTTTTCTCCTTTTACCTTGTGTCTTAGTCAGTTTATCATGGATGCATAACATTTAAATTGTAATTTTATTTGTAGTATCAAATTAATTGAGGGTCTATGGTATAATTTATTTAACTAGTTTTCTATCCAAGAACTTTAAAGTTGATTCTAGTTTTTCACTATTATGAAAGACGATAAATTTATTTTTGTATGTAATTTCTTCTACCCTAGCGTTACCCTTGTAGGGAACGAGTTCCTTAAAATAAATTTCCTGAATTTCAGTCACCTGGTCTAATGAAATAAACTATTTTTGTGTTCTTTATTAATTTATAAAATTACTTTCCAAAGTTGTTATCAACTGACACTGCCGCTGGCATCATTTTCCTAAACCACCCCCTCTTTCTACTGCAAACTTGCAGTATACTGTTTTATTTCCTTTAAATTAAATTCTTCGGAAAGATTTCTGTAATGAAGTGGAAGCGTGTCTAAAAACCAGCACCCCACTATTGCATGAACTCTTGGAGACTATGAAATCATGGTGTTAAAGCTGGCGAGGTCAGAGCCCTTTTTAGCTTGATCTGTCCCTTGGTGGCAGGTGTTGGATTGTTACCCACACGCCAGAGCTTTGGGGATACAAGAGAGTGGAATATGTTTGTCAAACATGTCAGTCACAGTTCCCAGAAGACGTGGCCACAGAACACAGACCAAGCTGGAATTCAAAGGCCTGGCTGCTTGCCTGCCGCCCCTGCACAGCCTAGGACCCGGGAGAGGCATCTCCTGGGTCGGCTACAGAGACTTTCTGAGCTCCAGAACTTTGCTTGAACACCTGGAGTCCAAACTCCCTGTACTGCTAAACCGGAATAAACAAACGTACCCCAGGGCTGCTTTCTACTGTTTCATTCTCTGAATGTGCCATTTGTAAAGCTAAAATATATTCTGCTAGAATGACACCGGCTGTACAAATTGCCCAGCCTTCGGAAACCATGGAGTAAAACAGCCTCTCACCCAAAGAAGTGGAAACTGGAGCTCAGGGAGTAGGAGGCACTCACACCTCAGTTTCCTCACCCCCTTGCCTTCACACAAGGCATATTCTTAGCAATGAAATGTCTTTTGTAAAAGCTGATTCAGAACTGCCTTGCTAAAGTAATCTGTCAGTAAGATTATCCTTATTACTAATGATTGCTACTCATATATCAAGCAATAATTGCAACACAAGCCCAGAGACATTGTGGGCATTAATTTCATGATTTTTGTGTAATTCAGTTATTATGATAAGCAATATTCATTTAATACCCTATGCCGGACTCTGTGCCAAATGTTTCACATTAATTAATTCATGTGTTTCAACAGTTTTCTAGAATGTGTTTTTTTCTATCATCTCTATTTTACAGAAAGGTAAACTGGGAGCACTTTCATAAAAAGTCTATTAATCAATATAGGTTAGTTATGCTGCAGTGACAGATAACCCCAGGTTGACTCGTAACAATGAAACCTCCTTTCCTGCTCATGTTATATGTGGGATCACAAGTTAATGATAGTTCTTTGAGGCCCACACTGAAGAGCTGTTCTTATCTCTGACCTTGCTGTGTCCTAGTGAACATAGGAATATCATGAAGGTAGAGAATTCAGTAGCTTTTAAAGCTACAGATTGAGAAAGGGCATGCTATTTCTTCTCAGTTTCACTGCCCAAAACCAATGAATTGGCCAAGCATGACATAATTAGGCAGGCAGTAAGATTCTTCATTAGGGAGGCCTGGTAAGTAAACTGAACAAATGTAATCTACTATTGACAATAATTTACTCAGTCCTATGTTAACCCATTTATGCCAAAAGTTGCAATTTTTTGAATTTTTCCACGAAATTCATATTTGTTACCTAGAAAAATTCAAAGAACAAAACTTTGAAGAGAAAAATTTTTGTTTTGTTTCATTATTATATGCTGTTCCAAAAATGGAGCATTAGACATTCAAAGATTAAGTAAATTCTGAAGGCAGGAAGTAAACTCAGGATGGCACAGTGAAATCATCTGCTTTTCTCTCAGGGGTCAGATGCTAGAAAATGTCCTGGAACCCAAGTAGAAAATTAGGTCTATTCTTTTGCCTCTCTGGAAAATGCCATTATGTGGGTCAAGCATTCACCCATAGATTTAAGAGTAACTTATTCACAGCACTCACTAATGTTTCCTCTATTGGAACATTAGCACATTATTAGTTGGCACGGCTTTGCTGTCGGGGAAAAGGAAGAGCTTTCTAGCAATGCTTCTATGAATGATGATTTGTTTAAAGTCCTCAGAGACTTAAAGATTTTGAGGCTTGAGAGGACAGCATGACCAGCCCATGGCAGTGCTGACACACTCATGGTGGGACCCTAGCAAGAGGCCACACAGTCTCTCAGTGCTCTCGGTCACCTGCCCTGGAAAAGGCTGCTCCCTATGGACAACACAACTGTGGGAAGACCCTGTGTTGCACGGACTCGTCCAGCCACAGCTTTCCCTCTGAGGACTGCATTTTACGACAACCCCAATCCTTTATCTTTACACACATTGAAATATAGATAGACAAACAGACATATATGTTATTGATATACGAATGTATAATTTGCTAAAATATATATTTTGGTATGATAAACTTACTAGGTTAAGTATATCCTTTTATAGTATGTGCATATAATATTTATATGTATATTATATATTTATGGTATCAATATGCATTATATCATATTGTATACTATATATTATACTATAGTATTATAAAAACTACATTTAATTTCATAGATTTTGCTTTAATGAGGGAGAGAGTGTTCTAGGCTTTAACTTCTCTAGCCTCAGAAGACTCAATTTGTTCCTAATATGATCCAATTTTTTACCTAAGATTATATTAATTGATATTTTTAAATATCAAATGGTCTATCTCTAACACAAAATGAAGTGTGTAAAATGCCAATCATCTTCCTTTCGTTTCCCCTACTGGAATTCTAGCTCCTAAAGTAGGAATGCATTTGAGTTATGATATCATGATATTTTCTGTGATGAATTAAACGTATTTAGCAAACTCGGTTAATATAAACCAAATTTGATATATTAAACACTCAGAAATACTGCTGACAGGCAAAATAGGAGTATTCCCAAATTCTTTAATACACACTATAGAAATTATTGCAGAATAAAAAATATCTTACACTTTTGGTAAGTAAACTGGTTCTTCCTTGGGTCTTTTATTTAAACAATCAGCTTGTATTCAAATATAGAATATGTATAGTTTGTTTATCCTTGGCAAGTGTTTGACAAATTCTGTTTTTAAATTAAATTTTGATTTGGGGGAATTTTTAATAACTAGGTGAGGTCAAGCAAGAGAATAAGATATTGGATAGAATTTAAAAATATTCTTTTTACTTTACATAAGCTCTGTGGGAACACCGTCTTCTTTTCATCACTAACCCCTCAGTGGTTGTTGTAAGGTGTGTGGCACACAATAGGTGATCAACAAATATTTGCTGAGCTAACAAAATAAAAACAATGGGGACCACAGTACTGTACATCGTCATGCTGTAAGCTTTACTTTTGACTACATATGGCACAGATGTCTCATCTGATCAGTGCAAGGACAGTTTGTTCCAATAATTTTTAGATTTTTTTCCAACATAAATAGAAAACGAGTAATAGCTCAATAAATAGAAAAACAGTAATAGCACAAATTGTTGCCATTGATCTAAAGGAAATAGTAGGAGAGTGAAGGAAAAGAGATCTCTTTATGAGCTAAAGCCTAGCAAAACTTAATAAGTGGAGGGCGCGAAGGTTAGGCAAGAACAGCTTTTGAGTCTAAAACAATAAAGGAACTTCTGTTTGGAGTGTGAGTAGATGGTTCACAGCCCACAGGACAAATCTAATGTGCTCTCCTTTGGTAAATAAAGTTTTATTGGAAAATAAGCACTCATACTCATTTACATATTGTCTATTACTGTTTTCATACCATAATTGAAGAGTTGGGTAGTTGTCACAAAAACCATAAGGCCCACAAAGACAAAAAAAAAATCACTACTTGTATCTTTATATAAAAATGCTTGCTGAATCTTACTTTATGGAATATACAGTTGAAGGGGCAGATACTGAAGGAAAATAGCTTCATTTCATTAACGTGCTAAGCTTGCGGTATCTGAAGAACATGCTAGAGAAAATGTTCAGCAGAAAGTTGCAGATTCAAGCCTGGAACTCAGGTGTGAAATTATGGCTGAATTGATAGGTTTAGTAGATTATAGTCAAACTGTGGTTTTGACTCCTATGTAGAATGCTAGCTAAGCATTCGAATAAGGATATCACTGGCAATACTTAGCTTAGGAGGCAAGTTGGGGGTGTTTGATTATATCCTGCATAAGCACATGAGAAAGACAAGGAAGTGTGGAATGCATTAGCTTCTTCCAGATGTGGCAGGGGACCACTGGATATGAGAAATGCCTCAGGAGGTCTTTTCACTACCACCACTCCTTTGCTTTATCATGACTGATTCTGCTACAAGTCTCCACAGAAGATTGACTTCAAGACAAACAATGCCAAACTAAAATCAGAATTGCCCTGTCCACCTTTACTATGCAGTTTTGCCTATCCAGTCACAGAACAGCTCATGTTGGTTGATTTGGGGGGGGAGTAACTAAATATTGATGATAGTGCTAAAATAATCTTAGTCCTAGAGACACAAAACTTTTCTCTAGTCATCTGGATTAAACTTAGCAAGACAGTTCACGTGACTTCCCAGCTGGTAAGCAATTTTTTTCTATACTGAACATGGCACAGATTGCTCCATCCAATCAAGGACAGTTTGTTCCAAAAGTTTTAAGACTTTTTCCAACATGCCATTGAGTCCTCTTGCTTCCAGAATGACTCATTTTCATTTCCTCTTTTGCCAACCAGGGGAAATAGCAATCCATTTTTCTTATCCTTGGCAAATGTTGCAAGGACAAACACTTTTAATGAAGTGGAGAGTGTGCAACCATAGGGACAGAGAGCTCCTGGAGGGAAGACCTTGTGGCTTCTACAATGGTGACTGACAGAGAGTGGACTCTCAGGATACTGAATGAATGGTTTCTCTAAAAATATTTTAAATGCTATTTTATACATTTTCTACACTAGCTGTCCAAGACAAAATACCTGAGAAAAATCAACTTAAAGGTGTAAAGATTTATTCTGGCTCACAGTTTCAGATGTTTCAGTCTTTGAAGCCTGGGGTGAGGCAGCAGAATTATGGCATGGCAGAGGAAAACTGCTTGTCTCATGGCATCCAGAAAACAGAGACAGAGAGGGAAAAAGCCACAGAGAATTACAGGTCAGGGACAATATAGTCTTCAAGTTTATATTGTACCCATGAATTCTGAAAATGCTTGTGCTGAAAAACTTAATGTTCTCATGACCCACTCTGTTCAACTAGGCCCTACCTCCGCAGTTTTTGTCACTTCCCATTAATGTCATCAAATTATAAATCCATCAATGGATCAACCCATTGATGACATTAAAATTTTCATGATCCGATCACCTTCCAAAAACCTATAAACTGGCAATCGAGACCCCAACACATGGTTTTTGGGCTACATTTTAGATCTAAACCACAACATTTGCTAATGTAGTAACCTGAACAATACACATCAACGGTTTTAAAGGATCAAGATTATTGATAACTGTGCTAAGATTTTTCTACTCCTTTTTTTTCTCATTAGCCATTGGAGATAATGAACTTCATGAATGATGTTAATTTTGTACTTTTTACAAGGGTGAAAAAAAATAGAATATCTACCTATTCAGTATTCCATATACAATATTAGTAGATATGGGAAGCCCTACTTATCCTTGTACCTACTCCAATATACATTCTTATATTGTGTTCCTGGGAAGACAGTTTAAGAGCAAATTTGAATTTTTCCAGTTCCAACAGTCCATTATGCTAAATACTGCATAGCATGGTGGAAATGGGTAAAATCAAATAGAGAAACTTAAAACTATGATCAGAATTTTCCCTCAGATTGTGGTTTTTTTTTTATTTTTGCACCCCATTTAAAAATTCTTGGATTTTATTTCTAATGTTGAGTTTCCACACCTCATGTTTTGAGTTTTATGTGATGCCAGTGTATGGCCAGTGTGTACATGAATGTCAAGATGTGTGTCAAAATAGGTGTGTGTGTCTGAGCATTCATGCATGGCTGGAATAAACTGTGAGTCTGTGTGCCTGTGTGTTTGTGTGTGGATAAGTGTAAGTATATTTTTCTTGTGGCTGTGCTGCTTTGAAGGAAGGAGCTCTAAGATCCCAGAAGAGGCACATGCCTAATAGGAGGGATCTTTGTTAAGTTTTTCAGCGCAAGCATTCGCAGAATTAAAGGGTACAAGCACTAGGATAACCACAGAACCCAAGATGAACTATTCTGGGTCTCCTTCAAAGACCTTTAATTTTCTATTGTATTTAAAGACAATATGTGGCCTTGCATAGTTTCATGTGCATATGCTCATGTGGTCAGACCATCACCTGCTTGGGATCAACTTAATAGTTGAACTAGTATCCACCAAACTTTAGTTGAAGGCGACGTTGTACCAGAGAGTTTTTGTTTGTCTGTTTATTTTTCTCCTGGCTCACTCTTGGCCCAGATTCAAAATAAACTTTGCTGCCTTTCTGCCTGCTGTGCTTAATTTTCTGTGGTACCTAAAATGCTGGATTTTTAGCCTTTTTCGTTTGGCTGTGGTTTGGCTTCTCCTGTCCAATTCAAGTTTTCTCTGTGTGCAGGACTCAGAAATGTTTCACTCGAGAGTTTAAATTTCATGATTTTAATTATTCACATCGTCTAAACTTGGCTTTGAAATCGACCATATCAGGCTTGACAATTCACCCAAGAGTCTGAAATGGAATAAAGAAAACAGAGATGAGGAGACATCTGGTGCCAAACCACCCCAGCGAGGTGCCCATATGTTTAAGAAGGGGCCTGGAGAGGAGGAAGGGGCTTGGAAAGAGGCAAAAACTAACTCGTATGAAGCACCGACAATAAGATAAAAACTAAACCCATCTTTATGCCCTTTACTCTTCCAGGAATCCTTTTGGATGTACAGATTTCCTGAATTACTTTTCTCTTACGGCTTGTATTTTCACACATCTGAGCTCTAGAGTAGACGAGGTAGCTGAAAAGGGTTAATAAGAAATGCTTTCTGGAATACTTGGTTTTATGCAGAAAATTTGCACTCTCTGTTATCTCTGTTACTGTTGTCTCTCTGGGTGTTCTCTCTATGTCCCATTACTACCCTGGTTTATGAACTGAAGTTAAAACCTGCCAGTTCATTTTTTTGGCCACCAATAGTTTATGGTTCAACAGTTTCCTGCCCGTGCTGTGTGGGTTCTTCTGTAAGGAAGCATCAGTCTAAGGCTAAGAAGGCTATGATGTCAGGCACAGAAAGTTCCTTTAAGCATGTTAATCTCAAACTATCAAATTTAGGGGTCAAGAAATTACTCCAGTCCCTTAATGGTCCAAGCTTTTCC
>RJWT010013603.1:0-21649 GCA_004365215.1 Cuniculus paca | reverse complement strand
CTCTCCCTCTCCCTCCCCCTCTCTTCACAGTGCTGGGGATCAACCCCAGGGCCTCATGCATACTAAATGGGCACTCTACTAGGGATCTACTTCCCCAGCCTTTCGGGTTTCCTTATGAAAAATGACTAGATATCTCATACTCTCTAGGATGGCCACTATACCCCGAAACAAAACAGAAACACCAAAGAAATAACAAGTATTGGTGGGGTTCTGGAGAGATTGAAACTCTTTGTTCACTATTGGTGAAAATGTAAAATGATGTAGCCACAATGGCAAACAATCTGAAGGATCCTCAAAAAATTAGGAATAGAGTTACCATATGATCTAGAAATCCCACTTTTGTGCATATATACAAAAGCAGAACCAGGTGTGGTAGTGCATGCCTGTAATCCCAGCACTCAGGAGGCTGAGGCAGGAGGATCACTTTGAGTTCAAGGCCAGCCTGAACTGCATAGTGAGTTCAAAACTAGCCTGGGCTACATAGTGAGATTCTGTTTCAACCACTCCCACCAAAAAAAAAAAAAAAAAAAAGAAACACAAGCAGGATTTCAAAGCAATATTTGTCCACTCATGTTCACTGCAGCATTAATCACAGAGGCCACAAGATAGAAGCGACTCAAATGTCTGACAAATGAATAAAGAAAATGTGATGTATTCATACAATAAAATTCTACTTAGCCTTCAAAAAGAAGGAAAGCCTGTTACACCCGACAGCTTGATGGACTTGAGGATATTGTACTGTGTGAAATAAGCCTGTCACAAAAAGATAAGTACTTTATGATTCGATTATATGAGGCATCTAAAGTAGTTAAAAGTCCTAGAGACAGAAAACAGAATGGTGGAGGCCAGGGCTGGAGGGAAGGTGCATTGTTTTATGGGCATAGAATTTCAATCTTGCTGAAAGAAAAATTCTAGAGACCTTTGTATCCTACAGGGTCAGTATATTTCATACCAGTAAATTGAACACTTGAATATGGCTTAAATGGTGAATTTTGTTATTTTTTTAAAGTAAGACTAAAAAATACTAACCAGTGAAGTGATCCAGTAGTTAAACTGCTACTCACATCTCTAATTTGTCACGTTAGAATGAAGCTAATTTCTTCAGACCAGGGAATTTCCATCCTATTAGTAAGTGGCACCAGTTCCTTCCTGGTTTGCTAGGAAAAGGCTAGGGCAGCTACATGAATGAAGAAAGAGACACACAGGCCAGGTAGGGTGGCCAGCAAGTATGTAATTCTGCTCGAAAGGGTCGCTGTTTGGTGAAGGGTCCAGAATGCTGGGAAGGGCTCGGAAACAGAGAGGGAAGGACCAGCAGACGCACTGTTGGTAGTGTGACTTGTGAGCACTCCAGTGGCCTATCCCGGTCACCTGGGTGAGGCTGCGCTCCTGGATTTCCACTGTTCATGTTCCCCGTAGATGTTATAATCCTGCATCTTGCTGGGGGTTTAGTGTCGCCCGGGGGATGAGATACTCTTGTGTAGTATCAACAGTCTGGAAAGGAAGAAATGCCACCGTCAACATTCTGAGCCACCGTGGGGGACGATCATCCCCTGAATTGCATTGAAATATTATCATCTCACCATTGTTTAATTCTTTGTTAATGAAAAAGAAAAAAGTACCAAGCCTATTCGTCTCAGGCTACCCGCTTAGGCAGTAACAAGAATCTTTTTGCAAGGCTCTGGAATGGTTGATTACTGGATATTGAATCTCATCCAAGAAAGTCTTAGAGGGGATAATAAAGCTTTTCTCATTGTGTAAATGCCCTCCTGAGGGTTAATTAGAGCAAATGATTTGTAGCTGTGTCTTGGCCCTTGTGTCATTCTAGAAAAAGGCAAAGTCTCAGATAACAGTCAGAGGGCCTAGCTTAGCTCGTTGCCTGGTAAAGTTCATTGAACAAGCAGTCTGCCTGTGCCTTTTAATTCTGGATTTTAGTTGCTTTTGAGCCCCATAATGCAAACGCTGTGTCCCAGTGTAGTATTTTTGGGGTTTGAATTTGAATGTCTTGGAGCTATCACAGTACAGAGGTGAGTTATGTCCAGTCTACTCAGCAGCGCTCCCTGTTTTTCTCCCGAAAGGATGAAAATTGGTTCATCCATCTGGGCATCCAGATGATGACAGGCCTTGCTCTGTTCTCGAGGGCAGCCCTGGGGCTGGAGCTAGACAGTAATTCAGAGACGCAGGGGATGGAGTTAGACAACTGATACTAAAACCAGACCCGGAACTCACTCATATTTAGCATCTTCTATTGACCTCAATGCAAAACTCAGTCAGCTGGCTCCTCTTCACCCCTCTACGCACCCTCAGTGTTCCCTTCTCTTTCCAGTGACACTGGCTTGCATCAGAATAGACAGGAGACTCACAGGTGTGGGCAGAGGAGAACGGGAGCCTTGCCTAGCTTGTGCTACCCTGGTACGGCTAGGAGCTGGCTGGCACAAGCTCTGCATGCCTTTGAGGATGATCCTGCCCTGACTTGCACGTCTTAGGTCAGTAAGGCCATTGCAAGTGGAGCCAGAAGGCTCTTCAAAGGGAGGCATGGTGGCTCTGTCCCTCCTGGGAAACGAGAGGAGCGCATTTACCTGCAGCTGAATGGGAGAACCATAGGAAGTTAATGCTACATCCTCCTCAGCTCCATCACTGTCTCGGGCTGAAAGCCAAAGGAGGGAGGGCTGAGTTAGTGTCAGACGTTTAGGGGGAAACAGCTCCTGAGGACGAGACGGCTCAATGGCTTGCAAAGGGGCGCCTGATCCTTGAAAAGCAATACTCATTTGGGGCTGTTACTGAAAAATTGTATGATTTAGGAGTGTTTTAAAAGTGTATGAAGGAGTTTGTATGTGTGTATCCAGGAGAAGCGATGGTGTTTAGTAAGCAAAGTGGGTGGAAGAATCACCATCACTTGCCAGAGAAAGAGCACTAGCCCCAAAGCAGAGTGTTTGCTCTCTTAGTATTAATTGTATAAACCTGGGCATCACACTTTTAAATTGTCCCTATGAGCTCAATTCTCTATTTTAAAAACTGGATATAATAATTAAAATAAAGACCCCTAGAGGCATTCTACACTGTGGTCAAGCAGCCACACACACAATTATTTTCTTGAGCTTGGTGTGGACAGATGCCTGTCTATCATCAAGGCCAGGCACATGCTCGATGCATTGTTTGTGTTTGGATGGTCACAGATATCACTGTGTCACTAGTGTTCCCGCTCAGGTCTGTAGCGCTGAGTGGAGATGGATTCCAGTCCTGGAGAAGATTGGCTGGATCCCTCACCTGTGTTACTAAAGTCAGGTTCCTTACCCTTGTGTTGCTTTGGCTTCTTGATGGAAATAAAAGACAATGATGTAATAGTAAATGTATTGCATAGAGTTGTTTTGAGGATGTAATTCATATGTGTGTAAAACCCTTGGATCAGAGCATCACATAGAGAAAAACGTATGTGCTCTTCTTTGTGTATTATCATTGGTGGTGGTAATGGTGTGTAGGTTTAATTGATGCTCTGAGAACCTCCTCCTGCTGGCATTTTTAAAAGGAGCTGGAGGCTGTGAGGTTTGAAATGTTTGTCTTGTCATTTCTCTCCTTCTCCTCCTCCCACTTTCCTCCTTCTTATTCCAGTACTGGGGATTAAATCCAGGGGCTGTGACCTAAAATCCCTAGCTGCTGCTTTTTCTCCTCCTTCTTCTTTTTTTTTAAACAAAACTTTTGAGCAGGATCTTTCTAAGTTTCCAGGGATGACCTCTCAAACTTTAATCCTCCTGTCTCAGCCTCCCAAGTAGTTGGGATTACAGGCATGTATGTAGCAGTGCTAGGCAAATGCTTATCTTTCTTATAAGGCAGAACAAACTGAAGTCTTGGCTTTACTTTGCTCCTTGTAGCATACCAAGACTCCTCAATTCAGTCCCTTGGTAACCAGCTTTCACCAAACATTCTCCTCAGACCAAATGATCCATTAGAAAAATCAATTCTCCAGTTTCAGTTATTGCTCATGGATTTACCAAAAGGTTGAGTATTTCTCTATGTTCAACCAGCAACCATCTCATAGTAGGAACCATGAGTTGAGGAATACCTGACATTTACACATGGAGGAGACAAGGAGGGGTATAATAACCATCATTTATCAACAAAGACTCTGAGGAGACTCTGAGGGTCTTTGGAGCCCCTGGTCTTGTGTTTGCAGAAACAGTTTTTCCAGTTGGTAAGAAAGAAGCTGGGTGGAGTCTTGAAACCCGGTGCTGCTGCCCAGTTATTCTCTGATCTACAAGGATGTCAAACCCTGCCCAGACCCTGCACAGCCTTCTAATCTGCTCTCTGTTAGCCCCAACATTTGCCTGTAACTCTTTCAATTTATTTTTTTAACTGATAAATAAAATTGGACCTATAATGGAGCACCATGTGGCTTTTCCATACCTGTATCCCTTGCATAATGCCCAAATCCAGGAAAACATACTGTCTCCTGACACGGTTGTCATTTCTTTATGATTAAAAAATTCTAAATCCTTTCTTCTAGCTTTTAAGAATGTATACAACCCACAGTACACAGCGCCCCCTATTGTGTAACAGCATACCAGAACTTCTTTCTCTTCCGTAGTTACAGTACCCACTGATTATAATCTATCCCCATCTAGCTCACTCCCTAATCTCCCCAGCCTTGAGGAGCCACCATTCTACTCCCAACATCTATGAAATCAACTTTTTTTGGGGCAGGCTAAGTCTCAGTATGTAATTCAGAATTTGAACTCATTGAACTCATTATGTAGCCCAGGCTGGCCTTTAACTCACAGCGCTCCTCCTGCCTCAGCCTCCTGAGTGCTGGGATTACAGGCATGAGCCACCACACTCAACCTGAAATCAACTTTTGTAGATCCCTGCAACACCTAAGAGTAACAAAAAGAGCTTCCTGTGGCAGAACAAATGACAATTGTGACGCCTGAGACCATGTGAATTGAATTTCCTTTGGGAAGGTGGAAAGAACCAAAGTGTTGAGAATGGTCAAAAAGGACTATATTTAGCAAAAGTTGGGAACATATCCCAAAAGACTTATGTTTGCAGGAACAATTTTCTCCTGGTTCATCTCATTTTCTATTCATTGACCCATTTTTATATTATGTAGATTCATTAGTTATCTTTGTCTAATATCTTTAAAAAGAATCATACCAGGTTTGTCTATACGCATTCAAATATCATGTGGAAAAATGTCCACAGTATTGTGATTTTTTTGAATATAGATGGGTATTTCTTTTAGCAAGCTCGATGTAAAAATTTTCTAATTAATCTAAAGTGGGTAATAGAGGAGAAGCTTTTCTCTCACAAAAATAT
The DNA here is from genome assembly GCA_004365215.1 of Cuniculus paca. NCBI lineage: Eukaryota > Metazoa > Chordata > Mammalia > Rodentia > Cuniculidae > Cuniculus > Cuniculus paca. The sequence goes on along the minus strand of RJWT010013603.1, from coordinate 16,342 downwards.
TGGTAGTTGGTAGTCTACTAGATTTAAGACCGCTGCAAATTTCCAGTGATTTAGTTGATTAAGTAATCCATGCATTTATTTTTGGACATTATTTATACTTCATTTGGGAGCAGAAATATTAAAAAAATTCACCAATTCCACATATAAAACAAGGAACATATCCATCAACTAATCTAATTAATGAAGGATATGTTAAAAAATAGCATAATCCCAGATGTATGTAAATGACTAATTAAACATTCACATAATGGCTTCTGCATTTTTATTTTGCATTTTAATTACTTTATTTATACATGCACAAAGTCTTTGCCCCACTCTTGCGCATCTTCATGTTATAATTTCCTGAGCCTAACAATATGTTGAGATTATAAAATATTAATCAAATGCCATGAGAGCATATTTCCATATTTTTGGCTTAAGATTCTGGTGAAGAGCAACTGATTTGAAAAGTTCAATCAATGCATATTTAGAACATAGGGTGAAGAATATTTATACCCATTTGTTCAGTATCTTGTAGTGACATGCATGATTGCATTTTACTTTCTATCCAGATGTTTTTTATATCTTGGATTTAAATCCATAAACCACTTCAGAGAGATAAAGTCTAATCTTCTCTTGAAAGATTTCTGGGGAGATACAGTCCTTAATTCCTTTTGCTAATCTGCTCAAGCAAAGTGTTTCCCATCTCTTATTTTCATATTTGATCTAAATCCTTCCTGCTTTGGTTCAAATTCATTCCCGCCCCTTGTTTTTAGTTGAGATGGAAAATGACAGGACAACAGCCTCTTGCAGGGAGGTCTTCATACTTGGGAAATTCTCTGCTAATAATCCTTTGACTTACATTTGTTTAGTCAAATAATTTTCTTCTCATAAACCCAGTGGTAAGTCAAATACTTATGCTACTGGAGCCACAGCTACAAACAGCATTAGTCAGAAGAGTCATATAACAACTGCTTGCCTGATGGACTTGGACAAAATGATGCATTTTAGTTCAGAATTTTGAGAGAAGGAGGGGTAGGGGTAGGAGGAACAGAGAGAGAGAGAGAGAGAGAGAGAGAGAAAGAGAGGACTTGGGTCATCTTCGAGAAAAGCACATAAAGCTTAAGAACTGCCAAGTCAGGCTCATTGTCTTACCCTTTCCACACAGGTCTGGTGCTCTAACCCTTTAATCATCTTTGTGGTTTTCTGCAGAGCCTCCCCAAAAGTCCCCGTACTTCTCATTAAAGGTTCCCAGGCCTGGGATGGGAATGCTCGCTGGAGACTGACTCATGCCGAGGACAGGACAGGGTTGGTCTTGGCAGCCACGTCTGTTTACACAGAGCCCTGACTGTTTCTTCAGCAAACAGCCCAAGGCAGCAGGGAGCTACTTTCCCTGCCAGCTCCTGACCCCCGATGACATTTAGGGTCTTTCTACTTACTGTTTCTCTACTTCTCTGGCACTTACCTCTCACCTTATCTATTCGTGTATTTTTCCTAAGTAGCCGTAATCCTGCATTTTTAAATTGAGTTTTAATTATTCTTCTAGTTTTTGATATTTGTACTTTTTCTGGGTGACCTACATTCTGATTCCATTCTCTAACCTGAAGTTTCTGGTGGCTTTGTCCAATCTTGGAGAGAAATTGAGAATTTTTTTTAAAACTACACTATTGATTTTTTTTCTCCCCAAGAAATATCAAACTGCTTTGGCAATGACTGTCATTGTCAGTCTATTTCCTGCTCAGAAATGGTTTTCTAACCTTGTTTGGGTAACAGAATTGTCCTGGCCAACTCAGGAAACACGTCCTTTTGTAAACACTCTGTCTTCAACTAAGACATTCCTTAGAAAACACACGTTTAATATTTGGGGGAGGCAAGGAATACTGATCATTACAAGTGTGTAGTGGAACTCTGAGGTCTTTTTTCTGACTTTTGTTTGGTGGAAACATTCAACAACAAAAAAGCAAACACAGCAACCTTCATCCTATCTTCTGGTAAGAACTATGAAAAGAATTTTCAAGCAAGATGGACCCTGCAATCGGTCACAATTCTCCAGTGATCTGATTGCACATTATCAACAAGCAATGAAAAAATTTTAGAGGGAGGATATAGTGTTAATTTCTGATTCTTGGTCAACTGAACTGAAAAGAATTAATGGGCACATTTATCCGAATAGGATTTAATTTGAATGTATAATTAGCCATAGAGTGCAGTTCAAAAAAGTATATGCACTTAAAAAGAAAGCTTTACATTAATTTTTTTTAGCTTAGTGAACATTATGTGTACTGTGTAATATATAAAATAACACCATTACTACACACTAGAAATAAAATGTGAGAAATCAGTTGCCTATTAAGATATGAAAATTGATGTCAAACTATGATAGTGAATTCTGAATAATAGGCCAGATGTTTCGGAAAAGGAATAATGAATTTTGATACATTTCCAGACAACTGAAATCAGCACTATTTCTCCCAGGTTGCTGGGGACTGAATATGTTTGTTGCTATAAATAATATGTTTTATTTCATAACAAAATAGAGTCAGGTGGTTTGGTCTTGCATAAGGATAAAAACGTGACCCAGAAATTATGAAAACGTCACGTAAGCAAGATGCTTTATGTCTACTAATGATCACACAGCAGAACTTTTACTTAAGAGTTTGGATTAAATGATCCTTCCCGTCGCTTTTTTGTAAATCTTGAAAGTTTTAAAACAGCTAATAGTTTAAAGTAGAAATCCAGAAGCTGTTGGGTTCTGTGGCTTTTATGAGTGGCAAGTTCCACAAAAACATTTAAGATTATGTTGGGACGAGTAACTTTGAGACTTGAAATTTTAAAATGTCAGTCACTATTTGCCAGGATTGATTTTTGTACTTGATAGCCAACTCATTTGAATATAGCATTCAATGTCATACAATAGCATGATCCAAGCCCAATTTGGGGCTGATTAACTGATTTTTATAGCAGGTGCCTCTCTTTATCCAGCTTCAGCACTCAGAGTCACACCTTGTTTACTTAGGATCTTTGATGCGTTTCTGTCTTGGACCCTCTCTGTTTTCAAAGAACGTTTTTCATAAAGATTTAACTTTGAATCTAGGAATCTTCATTTCTGTACTTGAATTACAAAGTTACGCACCAAAAATCTGACCATTCCTTTTGGATCCCTCTTGTTCAGCCTGCTGCCCTGTTTCTCTGAGTTTCTCCCAGTAGAGCCCCTCCCTGTCCCCTGAACCCTGCCCGCGTCCCCACAGGAAAGTACCTCTGGAGAGCTCCTGGTTCTCCAAGCGGCAGGTGCGCTGATAGACTGGGACCACACCACAGGTATTGCCTTGTGCAGGGCAATCCTGCCTGCATGATCTGTAGAGAATGCAGAGCTCAGGAATGATGTATAGCAGCAGGAAAACCCATGCATTTGTGACCAGGCCAATGCAGATGACTGCGTCGTCCCACTCGGGCTGTCGCTGGAGCTGTGGGTTGCCTCTCATGAGCATGGAGATCCACACCACCCAGATAATGATGGAGATGAGCACAGTGACAAAGATGAGCCTTCCATGTTGCTTCCAGTTCTCACATGGGCCACAGAAAGTGGCTTTGGAGACGAAGAACGTGAGGGCCATTAAGAGGAGGACATAGACCAAGAGCACAACAAAGTCCACATTGAGCTGATAGGGTGTCATGTGTACAAACATCATGCCTCGGGTCATCATGAGGGTCACATACTCAATGGCAATAATCGTCTGGAGCAGACTGACCCCAACAGCAATGCACAGGATTGTTGTCCAAGAGAAGGAGACTCCACCCCGGACCAGTTTCACCAGGTTGGAAGCATGAGCCAGGAGACATGAGAAACAGAGAGCAAAGAGAACCCCAAAGAAAAAGTAGCGCACAGGGGCAGTTTGTTCGTTGCATTGGATGATGAAAGCAAAAGCAAGTCCAAAGAGCCCCAGCACACCCAGCAGGAAGACGAACTGGGTGGGGAGGACGTTCCACTGACTGCAGTCTTGCACTTTTCGCATGAGGAAGAGGAAGGCTAAGAGCAGCAGAATTGTCACCACTATGCCAATGGCTGCCAAGGCCTCCAGGACAATGCCCCATGACCCTTCATTGTCACAGAAGAGGTAATAGTCTTTAGTGGGTTCCATGCAATCATCATACATGGTGACTTATAGGTGAACCTCACGGGAATGGTCTTCTGGTACCCTGCAGAAAAAGGATGAGACAGATGACTTTCCACCTATCCACGGAACGATGTTAGGAGACTAGGCAGGGCACTATAGTATCTCTCATTCTAAATGAAGATGCCTGAACACATGAAATGGCTTTACCAAATGTCTCTAGGACACTGAGAAGACTCAAGTTCCATTTTGTTTGATTCCTGATAAGCTAAATGCTAAGCTTCCATAGAGGGGTGAAAATCAGATATATACAAATACATTCTAGAGGGACGGGAAATGCTGGTACATACATCACCCCTAGATTTATAACTGTTGTATGTAGGACGCCAGGAAAGGAAATGAGAACACTAACCTAAGATTCTCCAAGCTATCTGCTAAGAAAGCTCCATACTTCTGCTGGGAGAAGCAGAATGGATTTCCTCAGGGTACTAGATAATTTTTTTTTTTTTGAGATAGGATCTCATTAAATTGCTAAGTTGCCCAGGCAAGGTTTGAAAAGCCATCCATTTCTGTGTCACAATTCCTAAGGCCTTTCAAAAGCAAATACAGCATCTTTTTTCATAAGATGGGATATGTGACAACGTTTGCATGATTGCTGGGTTTCTGGCTATGTCAACAAAGGTTGACCGTACTAGTGGATCACTGATCAGATTATTCTAAACACAGATGCACTGCTTGAAGGAGACAGAGAGATGACTTTTCCCAGTAATTTTAATCTAATGACTGTTTCTTCTTTCAATTCAAGTCAATCTAATGAAATAGGTTATCATTCAACATCTGCAGTTCGTTTAACAAAGAATTACACAAACCATTTCCATTTTTACCAAAAGTTTCATACCAAAGTCTATATTTTGACTGAGGTGGTTTGATAAAAAACATTTCATAAATTTATTTGGAGAAAACCAAACCAAGCCAAACCAAACCAAACCAAACCAAACCAAACCAAACCAAACCAAACCAAACCACCATGCTTCTGAATACCCGTAAGTCCATTCCCCTTCAATTATTCCCAAACTAGATGGCTGGGGCGATCCTGGTTTATAGCTGACAGCAGGGCCCCTTAATTCCGACTTACCTCCTCTGTGTCCACTCTGGAAGCTGAGGCTGTAGTGGTGGTGAGGTTTTAACTGCAAATGAGTAAGAAGGCGACAACCTCAGCTTCTTTAATCTCTCCCCAAATGGGCGGAAGAACTGTAGGCCCTCACTCAGGTTCCTGCAGTGCCTATAAAAAGAACCGGAAGGACAGAAAGACACACCTATTCCAGTTTCACAGCAACTTTTCCGCATAGATTTCTTGGGTGAGAACCATTATTCTTCATTCTGCAGCTAAGCAGAGGCACCTTGGCCTCCAGGAGGTCCTGAAGGAGTGTGAAGTTAGGGAAATCGGCTTCCTTCTCAAATAATCAGTGTATTCAGGAAACAAGGGCCCATTTGGCCTCGTAGAAGGACACTTGATCCTTCTTTCGAGCTTCCTAAAAAAGCCACTTCCGGAGACTTCTCTACATCTTAATTTAACTGTAAGATTCAAAACAGCATCCATTTTACAAACTAACAAGAGTTGTAAACTGGGCCATAGGTTGGGTAATTTTGCCTACCATTAGCAGTTAGATGGTCAATGGATTAGATGTGATGGCACACATATGCCTGTAATTCTGCATTCTGAGAGGCTGAGGCAGGAGGATTGCAAGTTTAGCCTAGCTTGGGCAAGTTAGTTACTTAGTGAGAACCTGTCTCAAAAAAAAAAAAAAAAAAGAAAGAAAGAAATATTAGAGATGCAGCTCATTGCAAAGGCCATGTGTTCAACCCCCAATACCACCACCACCACCAAAAAAACCAAAGCAAAACAAAAAAAGAACACTTAAAAAAATTGTAAATAAGGGGAAGTTTGTTTTTGCTAATCTCTTTTCTTCTCTTTTTGAAATCCTTCCTTAGGCCCTGGCTATCCTTCATAGATGGCACCTTACCTGGAACTTTCTGGTACTGCCCATGGTTTAACAGTAATGTCCAAATATTTTCTACCACCTCACTTCCTTCAGAATGGCCTGGGTCTCTTTTCACTGGGTTATTCCTAGGTCCTGAGATGAAAGTGGTCACAATTGAAGGTCACTAGTTGATACTGAGATAACACATTTCTTTTCTCCTGTGGTGACTACCATACAGCACATGGTACCAAGTCTAGCATACATCAAATGTACGCCCCCCCTCCCCCACCACGTACTCTGTCCTTTTCCTGAATATTTGCATTTTGGCAAAGGACATCTGAGGATGCCAAATCAGTGCTTGCTTAGTTTAGTTGCAAGGTGCTCTGTGAATTTGGCTCTACTTTTTCCATCCAGGCTCAATAGGTTGGTTTTCTTGCAGCTTCACAAATAAATAAGCTGCCATTGGATCATTTCTGACATGGCCTCATCCTGAAGTGCCATTTGCTTTATTCCCATTGATCCTGTTTCTGATCCCAAGCCTTTTCCTACCTCTCTGATCTAGTTCATCTGATTCCCTAGATTCTTCCTGTAATCACCCTGGCACTCACTGGTCACCTTCCACCTTCAGCTCAGTATGACCTATGGTGTGTACTATTCAAATTTTCTGACCATTGTACGTTGTTAATTATAAGTAAAAAAGTTAGGTAATAAATAATAAACCAAAGTAAATGAATAATAAAAAACAAGAAATTTATCAAGTCATTTGTATGAATCTCACCTCTTTGACAGAATTATGGCTGCTTAGGGGTCAGCTTCCACAATTTCTTATTTTTTTTTTTATTTTTTATTTTTTTTGGTACTGGGGATTGAATCAAGGGCTTCACACTGAGCTACATTCCCTACATTATTTGTTCTGAGACAAATCTAGCTAAGTTGCACAGGCAGCCCTTGAATTTACAGTCCTTCTGCCTCAGCCTCCTAGAGTGCTGGGAGTACAGCCAGATGCCACCACTCCCAGCTAAGTTTCACGTTTTTGTCCAAATAGCACCTGGTCCCATGCAAACCACCTCCTGGGTGAATGGTTTGATTGGTTAAATAATTCTAATGCTAAAAGTAATTTGCAAAAGGTACTTTTTAGCAGTGTTTTTTTTTTTTTTTTAAACAGATGCTTTTTAATGGAAACCACCTGCAAATACGTCAGGAACTTAACAGATCCTTGACAAATTCATTCTGAAGTGATGTTTTACCTTCAGAGATTCTTTAACTTAAAGCACCGTTTTCTCCTTTGAGAAAAGAAAATTCTAGGGGTGAGGCACTCTCCTTTATTTGCTTTGGGCATAACTGTTATCTGTCTGAAGCCAGAAATCTCAAGTTTGTGCAAAAAGTAAAGAGATTTTCCAGTGGATGCCAAGTAACACAGGAGTAAAGTGTTGTAGGTAGACCAACAGGGGAATTTTCCATGAGAGGTATTTAGGTGACCTCCACATCCTGCCCTCTTCCTGCTGTCTCCTTCAGCCCATGTTGCTGTGAGGAGACTCCTCCTGACCCCTGGATGGCTTGAGGCAGGTGAATTAATGGGTTAATAACCACAAAGCCCTTTGAGCACCTTAGATAAAAGGACCTGGCTTAGGTACTAATTATCAACATTTTAAAATCTAGGGTGATGGAATTAACCCATCTGCTGTTAGGCCTGAAGCATATAAGGGCCCATTTAGTCTACACACATCCAAATTACTCACCCCTAATTTCTTTTGGCTTCCATGCAGCAACAACACCTGAACAAAGAGCTCAGATATGGCTTTGATGAATCAAAATGCATCGATTATAACAAGTCCATTAAGCATGGAGATAAAACAGTCAAGAGGCCTCATGCCTTTTGCCACACATCTCTTTGCATTGTTTCTCTCAGGGAATCAGAGCTGGAGGGAATGTTGGAGGTCATCTAGCCTAACCTTTTCATTAATAATGAGGAAGCCAACAGTGTAACTGAGGAATTTAGTAATAAGGAAGCAGAGGCCCAGAGAGGCGAAGGCATGGAATGTTCAAGAAGACAGCCCAGGGTTGTCTCACACCTGGTCATGATCTTGCACTACTGGACTCCTTTCCTGATGCATTCCACCTCTGGGGACAGGCCCTGAGAGAGACATGAGCCCTTTGATATGACTTAAGGGTCATGACCTGAAAGAACAAGAAAAGGAATAGAATATGAGAAAGCATCTCAGTTCTTCATCCTGTAGCGGCTCTGCCTGGCCATGTGAGGACAGGCTGTGACAGTGGATGCAGCCCATTTGGGATTTTTTGCTTGCTGACGCCTCCTTTGCTGGCTTCCTGGGGTCCAAGCAGAGCACCGTGCAAGTCTGACTCTGTGGGGTTTGCACTTGGTGTTCCATGGTGCTGCGGTCACCATCTTGAAATTCTTAATAATTTTATCTTTGATTTTGTATTTGGTAAGGGGAAAGAGTGAGATGACTGCACATGTGCAGGGGGTCTTACAGCCTTCATTTAAAACACGACTCTACTTTCTGCAGCCTCTTTGCTGCCCAGAGACAGGCTCTTGTCCACCTAGTCTGTGCTACCACTTGGCCCTGAGCCTCCTGGCCTCCCATTTCTGCCCCTGCCCATGGCAGCAGCTGGCCCTTGTGGTGGCTACTTTTCGATAGGAAATCATAAAACAGCAATAAACCTTTCCATGTAAGGCCCATTTATTCCTCCTAATGAGTCCAGAGCTATCTTCTCTAAAAGATATGATAGACCTTCTTACTCACCTTTGGATCTAAAGTAAAGGTCTTCGTAAACCAGAGGAAATGCTCTCATCAAAACTGCAACTGTAAACATCATTTTAAAGACAATATAGGAGCTCCCAAAAGTCTACAAGGCCCTAAACAACCTGGGAGGAGACATTCTTTGGATAATCACACTCACTGCCTAGGCCCTTTTTCCTTACCCTTAAGCCCTCATAAAAACTCCAATCTCTTGACCCAACTGCATGATTCTTGTCTTGGAAACTTGCCCGCAGTCCTCATGACAGTGTTCCCTGAACTAACTAAACTCTTGACTTTTCTTCCCACCTTGTCTATTGGTGAAATTCTTTTGACTCCCTCACTGGCCTCTCTCTATGCTGTTTCTCATGGCTTCCTCACCTGGCCTCATCTGTCTGCTATGGGCTAAGTCTATGTCCCTTGGAAAGGGACAATGATTTACCTATTTTTAGGCAGGGCCCTATATTTTCATTTTGCAATGGACCCTAAAGATTATGTAGCTGGTCTTGGGCATCTCATTCAGCTTGCTGGTGTGTGACAGCTAGTTTAGTCAGTTTTATATCAGTGTATATATCTTGCACAGTTTAGTTTTGCATTTGCGTAATGTGTGGTTTGTTATGAAATACTGGAGGAATGGATCCGGGACCAGCAAACTGTCAAGACTCTCAACTGAATATCATTCATAAATGTCAGGGTATTTTTTTGAAAAGAGTTACATTTTTCCTTTACTTAGTGACTATAATAACCTTTTCAACTTAACTAGCATACATTTCCTTTACTGAGTTGCTTTGTTATTAGAAGAAAGCAGACAATGTGATGAATATAGAGGTAAATTCAAGTTCAATTTCTGCATCTGGAAATATAAACCTTACAGTACTTTTTTAAAACCTTACAGTATTAATAAAAATGTTGATTCTAATAAAATTGTTAAATTTTATTTGAGTTGCATTCTTTAAAGAAGACAATTGATACATGACCTTGTAGTGAACATTATTTAAATAAGATTTTATTTTTTATGCAAAGGTTAACAAAAATGACCAACTTGACATTATTTATAACAAAATTCTTATAAATGAAAGTTTAAAACCTTCAAAGTAAAAAAACATACTGGGAAAAAACATGACACTCTCTCAATAAATGTCTCATGTTTCCAAAGGAAAAATACATAAATTTATTAATAATTTCTAAGTTGTCAACTAATATTAATAGAGGAGATTTTTAATCATCTATTTGGTTGTATATTATGTAGCAAAGATTAAAAACAAGTCACATAGTTGCCAGAAATTCTGCTTCCAGAATGGATGGAAGATACATATGATTTTTCATGATAAAATGATAAGTCAGCTAACAAATTAAGTAGTATAGCATACTATCGAACCTGTATTATTGCTGATCAAACGAGGCCGTGTTTTTAATGCAGTTAGTTTGGTATAGATTTTATGATTAAACTTAAAAAAAAAACAGTGATGGCACAAGTCGCTGACACTTTTAGTAAGATCAAATATAAGTTACGAGACAATTTTACAGAGAACGTGTTGTGTTGTTTAAAGTTAATTTCACCCACCACTGGGTTAGCTATAATCTGCTAGTTGGAAAAACATCGCATTGATTCAGTGTTATTTAACCTAAAAAAACTGCAAATGTTCAGAAAGACTGTACACTCTGGTGCACAGGTAGAATTGTGCACACCCCCAACCCCATTGATGGATGAAGTCCTAACCTCCAGTGTCTCAGAAGGTGAGCTTATTCAGAGATAGGTTCCTTAAAAAGAGGTAATTAAAGTAAAAGCAGATCATTAAGGTGGGACCTGATCTGATCTGATGGGGGTCCTTGTAAGAAAAGATCAGGACACAGACACACGCATAGGATGACCATGGATGACCACATGAGGACCCTGGGAAGTCCAGCATCTGCAAGCTAAGGAGTGGCCACAGGAGAAGCCACCTTGTAACGCCTGAATCTTGGATTTCCAGTCTCCAGGACTTGGAGAAAAATTCCTGTTGCTTAAACCACCCAGTCTATATTGTTTGTTATGCAGTCACAGGCAACTTGGCACAGCCAATAATCAACAACTGGAAAGGAACAACAAAACAATTAGACCCTGGAAGTAACTCTAACAGATGATGCACAGGACCTTATGAGAAAAGGCACAGTTTATTAAAATTATTAAAACAAACAGTAAAAAAAATAACTGCAAAGGAGCTGTGTGTGGACAACAGATATGACCAGAACATATGGCAGTTGTTAAAAATTGTTTAAAAAATTGCTAACACTCATGGTTTATTCATCATGAATCTTTGACACCAAAAGAACTTTCATTAAATTTCATGTATTTATTAAAATCAAATGAGATAACAGCAAGCAAAATTGTAGGAATTTCTTTTTTAGATGTTGGAAATAACCAATAGCCTCATAGTACATGTAGTCAAATGCCTGATTGCCATGGAGGAAAACACTAAGCATAGTATGTAAACTCAGAAACAAAAGATTTTCTTGGATTGCCAGGCATGGTGGCACACAGCTGTAATCCCAGCACTTGGGAGGCTGAGGCAGGAGGATCATCGCAAGTTTGAGACCAGCTGGGCTGCAGAGTGAGCTCAAGGCCAGCCTGAACTGCATAGCAAGATCTTGTTTAAAAAAAAAGTATCTCATTTTGGCAAATATTTTTGGACAGGACAAAAGTGCATATTTAGCTGATTTTTGGGTATTCTTAACTAATATTTAATTATGAAGGAAAACTATGATACATTTTAATATATCAGGCACATTTGAGGATTCCAAAAGACATGGCAGCTTTAAAAGATGGCTATGATTATCTGACATTGCACTCATCAAGGGTGGGTCTAATTCCCCTCCACTTCAATCTGGGGTGGCTTTAGGGAGTCTCTTGTAGCCAGTGAAACAGTGGGAGTGAGTTCCAAGGCAAGGTCAAAGCTTGGCAACAACTGCTTTGGCCTTGTGGAATATTTGGTCACCAAATGCTCTCTTCTGGGATGGGGCTGCCATACTCTGAAAATGCCAAGTCACACAAGAGACCACTTACAGGTTCTCTGGTCAATGGTACCAGCTGAGCCCAGCTTTCCAGCAGTCATCACTAAGGCGACAGACTTATGAACAGAAATCCATTTTGGAAGTGATCCTCTAGTTCCAACTGTTCAGTTGAATCTCTGTGGAACACAATTATTGTACATGCTTATCTTCAAGAATTATTTGCATTGCTATCATTTTTCTGTGTCAACTTCTATTTGGACAGACTTCTAAAACAGTCTTGTCAAAGGCAAAAGCACGTGTCCATATAGGGTCAGATAAATCCAGCTACCAGCATTTCACTGAAAGGATGATCAAAGCCTTAAATTTTCCTTATAAATGTAATAATCCCAGTATACTGACAATACTGTTGGAACATGTAGAAGGGTGCACTGAAGCAACAAAAACCAGCAATGGCATTCAACAGGGAAGAGATACTACCAGCTTACCTTGTAAGAGATCTATCCGGCTGCCAACTGCTGAATGTGTAAGCAACACCAGCACTTGGAACAGAGTGGGAAGGACCAGGATGAGAAAGAAGCAGGAGACCCTCTCAAGGGTCCAGGTGAGCTGTGGGTGGAGGTGATGTGGGGATCCAGTGAGATTCAAGGGATGCTTTGGAGGTGGAATCTGGTCTTTCTGGTGGCAGGAGAGAACGGATGGAGGAAAATGGCCCCTGCTAACCCCAAACCTGCTCCACATCTCACTTGATAGCAAATCCATTCATCTGGGGGCTGAAACCAAAAATGTTGGAATCATCTCAACTCCCCTTTTTCTTTCACACCCCACATAGAGCCAACCAGGAAATCCTGTTGGTTCTATCTTCAGAATACAAACTCACTCTGACCACTTCTCAGCACTTCGGCATCACCATCAGTGTCCGGGTGACCATAATCTTTTGTCTGCTTCTCTGCAGTAGGTTCTTAACTTGTCATCCATCTTTGCCCTGTCCCTTTACTCCAATCCCAAACCTGAACCTCTTATTGTCAATGCAGCAGTCAGAAAGGTTCTTTTGACTACATCATTCTTCTGCACAAATCCTATAATGGATGTTTCTACTTTATAGAGTCAAGGAAGACTGAGACATGAAAAGGTTTTGGGGAGTGGAAAGGAATGAACTAAGAGTTCAGTTTTGTACTTTAAAGTGATCCCTAAAGTCTCAGTGACCCCAGCTTTTCCATGCCCTCTTTGCTCACTGTTCCAGTTCATCTGGCCTCCCAGGGCCCCTCAGTCATACAGGCTCACCTTATCTTAGGGCCTTTGAACTGCTGGTTCCTTTGCCAATTCCCCTCCACCAGCCTCTGTGCCCTATGAGGCCATCCCTGATCACTCAAGTAAAAATTATATACATCCTCTCCACCCTGTACTCCCCAACATTACTCTTTTTCTTCAAATAAATTAAAATTTGCCATAACACTTATTTTTTTCTAAAATGTACCACAAATACTTATTCATGTGTTCATTGTTTGCTATGTATCTCCTCTACACTACAAGGGCAAGGAGATTTGTTTTGATCACTGATACATCTACTTGCTTAGAATAGGGGTTGGCATATAGACGGGCTCAGGAAAGTTCTGTAAAGTGAATGAACAAGATGGACTCAAGATTGGAATCAAACTGGGTGTGGTGATGCACACCTGTAATCCCAGCGCTCAGGAGGCTGAGGCAGGAGGATCACCATGCATTCAAGGCTAGCCTGAACTACAAAACGAGACCCTGGCTCAAAAACAAAAAACAAAACCAAACACCAAAACAAAACAAAATGCCCCGGAATCAAATACAGCTTGTACAATCAGAGCGGGGCAGTAAGTACAGCCAACAAGGCAGAAGTTAATAAGAAAGATTTAGAGCAGAGGGTTGGTGAAAGTCATGTGGTCTCCTAGATTCTCATTTTTGGTCAGAGGTACCATTTGGGTTTGTGCTCCAGGACAGGGTCCCTACTCTTCCCCATCCAGTCCTCCATTTTTAATAAGAGAATTTGAGAGGAAATAGGAAACTGATTATGAAAAGGTGAGGCTTTCAGAGGAGAGAATGGCCTTGCTGGTGGGAGGAACATTATGAACTCAGATTATAGTTGTGTAGAGGGGAAGGATGCTACTCAAGGGCATCCACCAAACAGGGAAGCTGGTTTCTAGCTTTGTGATTTAAGCAAGCACACTAGATGAATGGCCACACGGTTTAGGGCAATGACGCAAATGTTTCACAGTCGAGTGTCCCAACTGCAACCCAAAACCCACTTATTTAACACAAAGTGTCAACACTGTAATTACTGCGGTTTCAGTTAGGAAAAAAAAAAAAAGAAAAAAGAAAGAAAAAGAAAACAACTGTTATCTGATGCTCAGTGCGTGGCAGCTGTGGTGACTTGGCTTGTGTGCTGACAGAGAGAGCTCTGCATGCCCGCTGCGGCACACGTGCCATAGGTTTGCCAACAATGGTTTAGAGAGTCAAGGAAAATTGAGACGTGAAAAGGTTTGCGGGGACTGGAAGGGAAACAACTAAGAGTTCAGTTTTGGACAAGTTAAGTTCAAAGTATTTGTGAATTACCCATGCGACTGTATCAAGGTAGGTCATCAGGTAGATGCTTCCGAAGCTTTTAGATTTATTTCTGCGTTTTGTGCCTTTTCTGCTGTGCAGTGTTCCTTTTGGCATCATAAGCACACCTGGGGTTGGTGGTGGACATGTAGGCTGCTACCTCTCTCCATCCTCATTTCTCAGCTTGCCTCGATAGTTTCATAAACTGGGAAATACGCTGGTTCATTTGTTCATCTCATAGTCAGAGGCTGAGCTTTGGCCAATTCTGGGAACTCTCCTGGGAACTGAGGGTATGAAAATGAATAACACTAAATATCAGCGCTCAAGAAAATCACATCTAAATCGGTAGGATGTGCTGATAAATAATTGATACTTACAGACTTGAGATATGTACCTGAGGGATAACTTAATACTTCTCTGACCCCATGTCCTTTCCTACTAGAAAAAGACTCTCTTAGAAACTTTTTTTTTTGTAGCAGGAATCAAACTCATGACCTCGCATTTGCCAGGCAGACACTGTGCCACTGAGCTATATCCCCAGTTCTGAAAAAGATGCTCAGAAAGACGTGGATCTTACCAATTTCTTAAGAGCCCTTATAAGTGATTCTTGTAAAACTTTTGTGTCTTTGTGTCATTAAGAAAGGGACTGTTCAGTGCATCTCAGCAATGAATTCATTTCTTATTCTTGCATGCCCGAGGATCACATTTTGAAAGGAGGTGAGATGAAGAGAAATATTATGTCAAGAAGAGAAATAAATGCTTGGGAGTCATTCAGACATGGATGGTTATGGAACCCAATGTGGCCATGGATGAGCTCATCTAGGAGACAGTGCAGAATGATATGCTGTGGCAATAAGAGGACAGAGTACTGACCCTAACAGACAGTGGCATTTGAACAGTGGCAGAGAGAGGAGCCTCTGAAACAAGTAGGGAAATAGCTAGAGGTAGGTGCACCTGAACAATGGCAGGTCACAGGTACCATGAAGGAGAGTCCTGTGTCAAATGGTACGAAGGAGCTGTCCAACCTGATAAAGATCAACATATGCTGAACTTCCTAAATCAGGATCAAAGGCATAAATATCAATGAAGAGTGAAAGAGAGGCAAAGATCTGAATGCTGTGGGTGTGAAGTAACCCACAGCAATTGGGTTAAGCAATTCTTGAAAGTGATGAGGTATACCTGGAACACGAGACCAGGTAGATGGAAGATTTTGAAAAATCCTAATTGGGGCATGATTTATGTTGAGAGGAAGGAGCCAGAGTGAGGGAGAGATTGAAATCAGAATGTTGGTGGCTGAGGTGTTGCTCATGGGTAGAGTGCTTGCTTAGCATGCAAGAAGTTCTGGGTTTGATCTTCAGTACTTGAAAAAAATTGCTGAACTCACAAGGAGAGAGTAAATGGTAGGATGGGAGTGAGAGGCATGGCTTCCAGTACAGGTCACAGGATTAACCTTGGATGGAAGGTGAGACAGCCTAATCCCCAGTGCAAGAGAGATCAAGGATACTGTTCTCCAGTGACCAACAATAATTAAATCAAACCTTATAACTCCACTTCCTCCACGGAGCCGCACGAACACATCCAAGAGCTAAAGCTTCCATTCAATTCTTTAAAAAATAATTGAGAATTTGCTGGGCTCTGCCTTATTAGTATAGGCCCCTACCCCCACTCAGAAAACACATTCCGATCACACAGCAAATGTCCCAGGTGAATTTCTAAAACAGAGAGCATGATCACAAATACATATTTTACTTATTTGAAAGTGTTACAGACACAACTGAAGGGCACTGAATTTTAATCTACAGAGAAAAGAGGGAGAGAAGATAAAGGCTGCAAGCAAGCAGCAGATAGGTTGCTGCCGGGTATCTTTTCTGCTTCTGGAGTTTTAAGCACATGGACTTGTTCATCTACATCTCTGGCAGCAGCATATACCCTAGGGACACAGGGATTATGT
>RJWT010013602.1:0-13392 GCA_004365215.1 Cuniculus paca | reverse complement strand
TGAAGGGAAGGGTGAAGGCAGAGGTCCAGAAGGAAAAAATATGTCAACAGGAAGGGTTGTAATGAGCAAGGGGAGCCAGCTTCCTTTCCATTGCCCCTAGCCTCACCTTTCCAAGATATCCACAATGGTGCAGGCAAAGAGGAGGAGGCCTTCTGGCATTTGCAAGGCCACTGTAAGACAAAGCAGAGACATGAGAGGCAGAGAGCTAGAAGAGGCTGGGGTAGGTACACTGCCCATCTCTGGACCAGACATTCCCCTCTCCAGCTTCATCTGTGAAGGCTCACCCTTCTTGGCCCGGGCTTGTTGGATCCTCCAGATGGTCTTGGGGATCTCAAAATTGTAGTTGGAAGGTAGGGCTTGGATGGCTGCATGTAGCTGTGGGTTATTCAGGATCTCAGGGGGGATCTGATTGGCCAAGCGGCCCCGAGTGGCCCGACCTACAACAAATACAAGGTCTGAGTGTGTATCAGGCCTAGACCATAGCCAGACTCAGCTAAACTGTTAATCCACTAAATTTAAGGGCCGGATTCCAGATGTCAGTGAGGTTGGTCGTTTTATTCCCCACTAAGCTAATCCTGAAGGTAGAGAAATAGACCATTAAACTAAGAGACAATCTACACAACTAATTTTTGTAATGTAAGATTATTGGGAATCAAAGACTAGAAACCATGATGGGCTATGGTTCATCCCTTACCCGGGGAGAGCAGAGGTGATGACAGGGAACTCAGGGGAAAAGTCTACACTACTGTTCCATGAAAACCCAAGAGAGCAGCCAGTCCAACCAATCTGGGAAAATGTCCCTCTACCTCCAAGAACACCTGATAGTCTTGAGGTACTAGATAGGAGAAAACTGCCAGAAGTACTAATTTAATAGACGGCTGTCTTTAGTTAAGAACCAGACTTAATTGGTTAATTCTCGTACTTTTTCTTATACTTTCTTCCCTCTCTTCATCCAAAAGGGAAACAAACGCCATACACTGAATTGATTTAACAAGTTCCTAGTCTCATTGTTCCTCCTACCCTCACCCCCAGGAAAGACAGAGGGTATGTGCTAACAACAAACACTTGAATATAGGAAAAAGTGTTGGTGCTCTTTCATACGGCTGTGGTCCTTAATCTGTACTCTGTTCTACAATAGCTTAGTTCCAACCCTCCGTGCAATATCTTTTTCTTTCTTTTTCTAATCAGATTTTATTGGTACACTGTAAATATATATAATGGTCAAATTCATCATAGAGAGTTTGTACCTAGTACAGTGTTTCTTTAGGCACCAGTTTGGGAATGTGAAAGGGCAAGAAATTAATTTATTCAATGAATCTTTATTGAGCCTGTATTATGTGCCAGAACTTCTAAGGCCCTTATGATAGACAGGATCCTCCCAGACCCATGCCTGCAGCCACCACATATGGGAGGAGTGAATGTGGGAAGAAGGGTGCAGTGGAGAACTAGCCTGGCAGGCTGGAGTGCTGAGACAAGATTTAAAGGCTATCACTGTTTGGTTTTGGAGTAGTTGTTTCAGGGTCTTGGACAATAAGCCCAGCCCTCTTGGTCCATGTACAGAACTTGTTCTGACAGGTCCAAGTCCTTTGTGGTGTTTGGGGTATGGGAGTTGCTACTGGTCTTAGCTGCTCAATAAATCCCTGGAGCTCACAGTCACCTGGTCTCTTTTATCATGCGACTGCCATCCCCTGTTTAGGTCAGTATGTAACAGCGTTACATATAGTGAGACTGGGATTCTGAAGGCAGGGCTTATATTCTAGTTCTAGCGCAGGCCTGGCATTCGGAGGGCACTTGGTTAGTGCCTGGTGAATGAAATCATACTCTTCTCGGAAAGGATTTCCTCAGAGCACGCTGGTGAAACTCAGCTTTACCGACCAGGCCCCTTCCCTCCTGGCCCAGTCCGACTTATTCGTCGACCTTCCTGTATCTGTCTACCAGTCAAGTCAAGGAGTGTTTTCTGACGTGGAAACTACAAGCGCCTCAGGAGGGGCTGCTCTCGACCGTGCCCTAAGGCTTTGAAAGAAAGGACCGGTCCCCGGGGCTCTGATGACAGTGGCCCAGAGAGAGTAACGGAGACTTCCGGATCTGGCGCAGAAAGGTACCTCAGCCGTTAAAGGTGGCTGGTCCCGTCCCTGACTTGGGGGTCCCACCCCGAGATGCGAGGTCTGGAGGCCGCAACGTTGCAGCACCCACCTCTGCCAGGGTCGTTTCGGCTGCCCGGCTCCGCAGCCTCAGACACGACCAGCGCCGCCATCGCCCGCCTGCCCACGTGGAAAACAAAAAGACAGCGCTGGAAGAGCGCCGAGCGTGCAGACATTGCGATCGATCGCCGATCGGTCAGCGAAGGGCGGGGATTCTAGCTGGGTGGAGACCACAAAGAAGGAGACGGGGGGGGGGAGCGGGCGGGCAGTAGTAGTCCCCACATCAGCCCAGAAGGCCTGGACTCTTCCTCTTCAGGATCCCCTCGTGGTCCCTGACCAAATGCAGTTATTTTCTCCTGCGACCCTGTGTACCACCGTCTTCCCTGGTCTGACTCAAAGTTGACACTTCCAAAACAATGGACCCCTATGTGCCTGTGCAAGCTCTGAAGGTTTCCCTACTACTGCTCCCCACTCTCATTCTCCTTCTGGTAAGCAAGACTGTGCCAGCTACTCCGGGTGACCACATTACCTACTTCAGAGGACTCAACTACCCCAGCATGACAGAATTCAGCACCCACCCACCCAGCTGCAAGTTGAGAGCCTTGGTGTGGATTTCTGGAGTGTTCCCAGTGCCCTTCGTCACTTTTAGAGCCCATGGTGGACGAGGTTCACACAGGAAAAACTGCAGCTCCGGAAAAGGCAGGGAACCTGAGGGTACTTTCCTGGAAAGACAGGGCATCCTGAGGACTCTATTGTGTAAACTTTCAGAATTTTGGACACATTTTGCCCTGCTTAGGCTGCCCCCTCAGTCTTAGCCTTTCTCCTGATCAGTGGCCAGATTTCCTGGGGCCTAAAGTAAAGCAGAGCAGCCAGTGAGACAGCCTTGACCTTTGAAGTGCAAAGTACCTGTGGAACTGGACCTCAGCAAAATTTGCCACATGGAGCAGTGGTGTCTGAGAGCCATTTGACCACCCAGCCCTCACCACCGTCTTGCTCTCTGCAGTGGTGCTGTGAGCACAGCTGGCCCTTTAAAGCAACTCTGTGGCCTCAGGCTCCCCTGGAGGCCCTCCCTGCTTGGAAACCCCTAATTAAGGTGCAGGGAGAAGTGAAAACAAACAGCTAGGGACAGGCCCTGCCTGGGAGGCTGCCCAGAGAGAAGGGATGCTGAAGCAGGCAGGGAGTGAGCAGCCATGGAGAAGAGCAGAAGGGGTTGGTGCTCTGCCCCTCAGGCCGCCAGCCTTGGGATAGATACAGCTGGAACCAGGACATGGCCAGCATGATCCCCGGAATGCCCACCCTTCTCATCTTAACAAGAGTCCAGCCTGCATTTCCCATCTCGTCTGGCCTCTCAGGACCTCCATGCTGCAGGATCTGAATTTCAGGATCTCAGTGCCTCCTCCTCAGCTTCCAAGACCCAACCAGTGACCAACTTTTAGTTCTGCTTCAGCTTTGAGTTCCAAAGGGAAGAGCTTGGCACTGACAGAGCAGTGGCTTCCCCCTAGGATGTGCTTTATCTCTTAGGGCCTCTCCTTGTCAGAGGTGGTACCCGTTCATGATGAAGTCCCCTTTCTCTTACAACATTGTCCTATAACCTCTGTCCTGTAGGAACAACCCTGGCCCAGGAGGGCTGGTGATGCCCAGGAGAACTGGACACCAAGAGTAGATGTGAGACCTGCAGTGCAGGACACTGGGGGCTGCCATTCAACTTGGACTGAGGATATCTCCATCTGTCCATGGGGGTCTCCTTTCCTGAGTTACTCAGCTGTCTGAGTAATTACCACCTGACAAGTAGGGCGGGCACAGTGTACTCGCCCCCCTACATTACACCACAACACCCGCCTACAGCCACCCCCACCTCCTGGCTGGACTCCAAGGCAGCATCAGGCCCTCCTGAGACCTAAAATAACTGCTTCTCACACTCACGCCTCCCAACTTTGCCCAAGATGTTGGAGTTTGTGGGACAGGGGGTCATGGGGAGGCGGTTGGGGGAGGTGCAAAGAATTAGCATACCCTGATGCAGGCCCACATTTTATCACTGATCTGCTGTGTGACACTGAGCAAGTGTTCAACCTCTCTGAGCCCAAGTTTCATGGAGGACCTCTGCAGCTTTCAATGTCCTGGAGTTCAGCTCTGGTATCTGTCAAGCAGGAATCAGGCAAGGTATGGGGCCAATGCAGGATTGCAGGTGGTACAGGGTAACGGAAGAAATGTTCTACCTTCTGTTTCCCACCCCCAAGAGGGTCCAAGCTGAGTAATCTTCCAAACAGGTTCTTTTTACCTTCAGGCATTTGCACATTCTCTCCTTCCTGGAATGCTGATTCACCTTAGCCCAGTGAACTCAGCCCTCAAGCGCATCTCTTTTGCGCACTATCTTGATTATGCGTCACCCCTCACACGGAGCCAGCAGAGCCCCTTCACACATTCTGAGAAGGTTTTGTGGGTCTTTCTTCTCCTGCTATGTTGTAAGTTTCTGGAAGTCCAAGCCTCTATCCTTAGCTCAAAGCCAGCCCCTCACTGTTATTGACTGAATGTAAGAGTGCATGAATGATAATGGCCTTCTTTTTGACCTATTACGCCAAGTTTTCCTCCAAGGATGAGTATTATTTATTAGTTCTTAGCTTAGATGTCACTTACTCAAAGCAGCTTTCCCAGACCGTGTCACCTCCAGAACAATACCGTTTTTTGTTTGTTTGTTTGTTTGTTTTGTTTTCTCCTTCCAAACATCATTCTCACCTCGTCCAGACCTTTCTCATTTGGTTCTATTAGAATGTAAACTCCAGGAGGACAGGGACTTTATCTTTTTCACTAGCTGTATTTCTGGAAATAGTAGAGCCTCATGTAGTTGTTGAGGGAATGACTTGGCCCATTCTTTTTTCTCCCTCCGAATCTCTCCTATCCCGGACCAGTAGGGGGTGCCGGCCTCCAACCAGGATCTTGCTGGGTTTGAACCTTCTCTACTCCCAGCCCAGTGGGCCCTGTGTGGGACCGTTTACTAAGCGGCGTCTCCTCCATTTTCTGCGAATCTCGGGGCGGGGGTCTGAGGAGATCAGAGACCCCCTTCGGATGAAATAGCCCATCTGAACCCCACAAGGGTCCTTCCCTATGGAGTTTGCACTGGACCTCCCCAAATGCTTGCTACCTCGCACCTCTCCCCAGAAAGAACCGTGCCCTAGGACGCGGGATGGGGAACGTCTGGGTTCGCTAGAGCTGTTCTGGGCAAAGAAATGCCGTCGAGCCTCCGAGGGGGAAGGGGTGGAGACCGGAGAGGAGATGGGGCAGGGTTGCGCACTTGTGACCCGCACTCTGGGCGGCAGTCCTCGTGTCCCAGGCGGTCGGTAGGGCTCACGCTTCCAGCCGCTTCTCCCGATGACCTCCAGCCGGGAAGGGCGAGCTGGCGGGGGCTGGGCTGCGAGTGCGGGCTCCGAGAAGCCTGCGGGCCCTGGAGGGGCGTTCAAGTGGCCCCGCAGACCGGCCGGGGGGCTGGGGCAGGTAGTTGGACAGACGCGGGCCGAGGACCGTCCCCGGAGGCGGGCGCATCGAAAACACCTTGGGAGGCGGCGCCGCAAGGCTGAGCGCCGCTGCCCTGGGAATAGGACGGCGCTCGGCACCGCGAGCTGAGAGCACTTTCATAAATTTTGTATGGGAGGCGCTCCGTGAGCGGGGGCGGGGAGTGAAGCGGGAGGGAGGGAGCTTGAGAGCGAGGGAGGGAGTGAGGAGGAGGAGAGGTGGGGGAAGCCGGGGGGAGGAAGGGAGGCGCCCCGCTCCGCCGATCGCTGGGTCCTGCAAACGCGCGCCGGGCGCTTTCCCCGGAGCTCGGCTGTGCGTGTGAGCGCCCTTTTGCAGCAGCCGCCGCGGCTGCTGCCCGAGGGGGCGGAGAGGAGGGGCCCGCCGCCGGCAGGCCGGCCGGGGGGCGGTGTCCCCCTCAAAACCGCCTGCAAAGTGCTCCGGGAGGCAGAAGGAGGCCGCCGACTCCGTGGAGCAATCGGTTCGCCCCGAGGCTAAGCGAGCGCACCGAGCTGCCAGGCAGCAAAGCGGTCGCAGGCGGGCGCCGGTGCCCTCGGCGCGGGGCTTGGGCTCACCATGCCCCTGAGGGGCCGGGCCGCCGGGCACAAGCGGATCCCCGGCTTGCCCCCGCCTCGACGCTCTCGGATTAGCTGCAGCTGGCGCCCAGGGATTTGAATCTGGATCCCGAGAGGGAGCGCGCCTAGGCCGACCTCGGAGCGGCAGCCCCGCGGCCAACATGCTTCGCAAAGGTGAGTTGGAGCCGCAGGGGCAAGTTGGAGTCGGATGCTCACAGGGCAGAGCCGTCCAGCGCTTGGGCGCGAGGGCCGGGAGGCAGCTCCCAGCGAGCTGGCTGGCTTTGTCGGACGCACCCACAGAGGAGCTGCTGCTGGAGCTCAGTCCCGTCGGTGGCCTGTGGCGAGACACGGCTTTGCTCCATGGACGAAATGACCAGACCTAGGGTTCTGGCTCGAAGGGTCAGTCCGAGACCGGAGTGAGCGATTTGTGGTAAAAGGGAAGCTGGCCTCCTGGGACCTTTGCTTTGCCATTGTAAAGTTTTTGTACTTGCAGCCTCCAAACCCCCGCGCGACACCTGCCTCTGCGCCTGCCGCTTCTGCAGGCCAGGTCCACCCGCGCTCCAGTGCAGCCAGCAGACAACCACCGCGTGGCCCCGCGCTCACCACGCGCCCTAGCTCTCCGGGGGGCCGGGTCGCGGGCACCTTCCCGAGCGGCCGCCTGCTTTGTCCCCAGGGACGATCTCTGGGCGCCCAGCGGCCGAGGGTGGGGAATGACAAGCGCCTAAAGTCCAGTTCCTCAAACTTTCTTTATGCCTGGAGTGGAGGGACTTAAAGGCGAGGGCGGCGCGGCCAGGCTGCGCGGCCAGTGCCAGCTCAACTTGAAGAGAGCTGGCTCGGTGACCACCCCACCCAGACTCCCCGGCAGCCAGGTACCTAGCGCGGCAAAGTTGGCGCGGGAGCCCGGGAAGTCCCGCCGCGCCCCCAAGTGGTTGTAGTGCAGGGTGCTGTCCCTCGGGGCCAAGGGAGGGCAGGTGACCGCGCCATCGGTCCGCCGGCTCCGCTGTCCCCTGCTTGGCCTCTGCGTCTGCTTCTTTCCCCTCCCAGGTCCCAGAGGCCTATAGCATCCTGCCGGGACACCCCTGGTCTGTGGCTCGGGCTGGGTGGTGGACGAGCCTCGGCGCCTGCAGCTGACTGCCTCCGCGCTGCAGGAGCCGACAGAGGCTGGAGTCCAGGTATCGGAGGGGCCTGATCCCTGAGCTCCGAGCTCCAGCCTTAATCCGCCCCTGTTTCCATGGCAACAGGCCGAGGTGTCGTAAGCACAAGAGTCTGACCTCACAGCAGGATGGGAAAGGAGAAAACGGGCAGGGGGAGGTAGCTGAGATGAGGGGAAGTGAAGCCCCGAGATGGGCGGAGAAAAGTAGATGTGATGGAAGAGTCTCAGATAAGCAGGTCAGGCAGGTGGATGAAGAACGACCCTTTCCGAGGGGAACAGGAAAGGCTGAGCAGGTCCCAACCTGGACCATCCTTGGAGGCTTGATTGTCCAGTCGCTTAGGAATAGTCACAAACTTGTGTGTGACTTGTGTTCTCCACGTGGGTCGGTGCAGTGCGGTGGGGGTGGCGACTGCTGGTTTTTGCGGCGATGTGGAAAAGGTCTCTGTGGCTGGTTGGAGAAACTGCTTCACGAATACATCCAGTTCCTTGCCCTGTTCAAAGGCACTTAAAAAGTCCTTTCAGCAGCGCAGACAGGAATGCCTCTGCACAGAGAAGGCTCTTTTTACAGAACTGAGCACAGACCTTCATCTGAAAAGCTTGGGTTTAGAGCGTGCAAACTTGCCCCAGTGGGGAAGATTTCTCAGGCAGTTTTAAAAGGCCGCCATGTCTGGGCTGCAGATTTGTAATGGAGATAATAGAGAAGATCTGACATCTCATGTCCCATTTGGTCTTTTGTCTTTTGGCAGTTTACAGTTAAAAATGAGCCACGAAGCAGCCCACACACTTTATTTATATGGTTTGGGTGCCCAGGGAGGCTCCAGCAGCCACCAGGAGCTTTCTCTCCCATCCTGGCTAGCCAGAGGCCCAGCTCTGGATAAGCCCGTTGCATTCTGGGGGATGCTCCCTGGGAGGAGGCGCCTTACCCTGCTCAAGAGGTGGCCACTGGAGGCTTGGCAGTCACATGCGTTTGCCATTTGGTGTGTTTTTCCCTTCCTGCATTGCCTGGTGGCCCAGTTGGCCCAGAGAGGGGTTCCACCAACAAAGAGGTTTGTGTATGGATTGGCCTGAGGGAGGCAGAGCACAAAAGCCCTTGGCTGGGCTGGGCTGGGCTGGTGTGGCCTGGAGACTGCCACTGGGATATTGTGTGGGTAGATGACTTTTGTTTTGGTCCTTTCCTGGGCGATTTTCTTCCTTAGCCCCTGATCCGGACCCCTTGAATTGGTCTCTTCTGCACACATGTAGGGACACTCAGATTCTCTGTGTGGATTCTAGGTGTGTGCCCATGGTCAGAGGTATGCCTCTGGCTAACATGAAGGGCCGTGGCCATCAAAGTTTCTGCTTCGAGAATTGTTCCCAGAGGGTCCAAGCAACAATGTTATGGGATAAGTTGAGACGGCTGTTTACCTATCATATACAGTCTACATGGCAAGTTTAATCCTTTGGAAAAGCATTTGGAGGATAAAGAAAGAATAGCTCTCCCTAGATCCTGTGGGAGGGGAAGAGTAGACCCTGGACCATAAGAGTCATCTCTCTGATTTCTGATGGTCCCCTGGTAGGCCATGGTGGGGGTATCATCTTGTATCTCTTAATGAATAGTTTCTATTGGTCGTAGTCCTACCTCTGTGAACCAGAAGAGCCCCAGTGGGATGTAGCTGCTGACAGTGCTGGTAGCTGAAGACTTCGGCAGCTGCTCTGCCTGCTTTTCCATCTTCTAGCCTACCCTGGCAGAACCCGGGATATAAAAAGCAAGCCTCTGGTCAAGAGATGAGAAGCAGGCAGGGCAAGTAAGGCCCTGAGCCATCCAGCAACATCCAGGAAGGAAGGACAGCCTGCTGGGGGTTTCACTTTGCCAGAAGTGGGCTGCTTAAGGTCAGGATCTATGGTTTTCATTTTTAGAGCTATAAAAACAGAATGCAAATCAAGAGCCTCTGGGCTAATACAGAACCTTTCCTTAAAGTTTTTGTCTTGTTAAGCAAGGAAATAGAGTGCCAAATAGGCTTTGTTAAGTGGCAGTCTAATTAATAATTTAAAATCTTGTAGCTGTCTTTCATTAGAATTTATCTGTACATCAACCACAAAATCAGTCAAACACACTCATTTATAAGTTAATGCCATCCTTGAATAATTCAGCAAGAGCTAGATTAAGGCCTCCAACCCAGTAAGATGCATTTTGTTCTCTTGGTTTCCATAGCTGATGGCCTGGTAAGTGAACTGGTCTTGTCCTTTGTGGGAAGAAGGCAAGGGAGAGGGACAGAGGGACCATGATGCTGTCAAGTGGTTGTGAATTTGAATCCAGAGGATCCCTAGGTGATCAGACTCTTCCTGTGGTTATGTATGATCAGGCTCCATCTCTGTCTCTCTTTGGGGCAACCAAGACTCAGAGCTACTGGTAACAGTGCCCCTCGGAAAGAAGAGAGGAGTGTCCCATATATGGCCAAGATTCTCTTTCTTGCTAGTGAGGAAATGTGGAGGGGAAATAGGAGAACCTTTCTTTAGAGGGCAGAGATATGAGGCTTTTTAGCTCAACACCAAGTGCTAGAGTACAATTTCAGTCTTCCCAGTCCACTTTTGTCCCAGTTAAGGAATGTGACCTGCTGGAACCAGCCTCACCAAAATGCTTCCTTCATCTGTAGTTTCTAATGTGGTGCTTCTCTTCTCAAAGCTCCTGGTCCTTATTCCAAAATGAGGAATTTCAGGGAGCACTAGAACATCCTGGCAGAGAGGAGAGGCAGAGTTGCTAAGAAAAGTCCATGCATGCATACTCTCAGCAGTGGCCAGAATAGGAGCCAGGACAGCAGTGCAGTGTTCTCCCTGGGAATTCAGATGTAGACAATGTTTTTTGGTTCAGTTCTTGTCCTGCCAATATGGGGCCAGTGCTTCACTGCAGTCTTTAAGTCTGGTTTTTGTTGTTATTGTTGAGGAAAATGTTCAGCACCCAAACTCCCAGCATGGGCACTGTTTCCTCCACTGCAGGAATTAGCCCCAGAACTTCTTGTTTCTACCACGGCTCACCAGTCCCCAGCCCTCTGGAGGGCTAAATGGCACTGTTTTGGAGACCAGATAGAGAATGAGAGCCCATATACACTTGATGCCAGGAGGGGTTCTTGGCCAAGTGTGAAAAGAGGAAGTCTCATCAGGGAAAAGAAAAGGCAAGGGAAAGGGTAGGTGTTTGCCTCCTGACCTGTGGCAGAGTTGACAGCAGATGGAGCCAAGGAAGGGGAAGCTTATGGGATGAATCCAGCTCTAAGCTCTGGCCACATCTTTGGAATCGAGGCCTGAGAAAGGACAGAGCAGTTCACTCTGATGAGATGAGAAGGAGAGGGCAGCATCTTGAAGGATGTCAAGAACAGATCTGTTTGGTACCATCTGCAGCAAAGTGGTGGTTAAGGTTAAAGCAGAAAGGAGATGACAGGGAGGGAACAGATGGCCAAGGAAGCAAAATAGCTGGTGAAATGGGAACAGAGTCTCCAGGGACAGCAGAAGGCAGGACCTCCACGATGAGTGCCAGAAGCAGCCTTCTCTTTGGGGTGCAATGGCCAGGCCACCTTGGGTGGAAATGAGTCAGGGAGAGGAAGATGGCAGGGACACAGTATGAAGGCTTCCACAGGGCCTGGGAGAAGACCAGCTAGGGACCCTAGGTGCAGGGACATTCACAGATGTTTGTGAGCTGGAGTGAGGAGGAATAGACTGGCTTAGTGTCCATCCCTGCAGCAAGGTGAAGCTGCTGCTTCAGGTCTCACAGAGCACGGCAGGCTGAGCCTGCTGCGGGGAGATAGGCATGTAGTTGGAAACGGGCGGCAGGAATTGGGCTATTCTTTCCAAATCGCTTTCTGTCTACTTATGGCAATCCCTGTCCACTTACTGACAATGGCCGATTGGATTTACAGATCACTTCCTATGGGTCAAGCTAAGTATCCTCCATGTCTTATCTCACACCATCTCCACAGCCACCCTGCAAGATCTGCAAGAGCTTATTCCCCATTTTAAAGACAAAGAAACTGCCTGATGTAGTGGTGCATGGCTGTAATCCCAGCCACTCAGGAAACTGAGGCTGGAGGATCATGAGTTCAAGATCGTGTCTTAAAAAGAACTGGGAATGTAGCTCAGTGGTAGAGTGCTTGCCTCCCATGCATAAAGCCCTGGTTCAATCCTTAGTACTACTCACACACAAAATGAGGAAACTGAGGCACAGGCAGATGCAGTCTCTGGGTCACTCAGCTGACAAACTGCTGAGTCAGGCCTGTCTACCAAGCCCATACTTTCTTTGCTTTCTCAACCCCTTAACTGCACTGTCTCATGTGCCCATCCGTCTTGATTTCTATGACATTTATTTTGCGGGCTGCTGAATCATTTGTGTCCTGGTAGTTCCCGTGCACTCTTTTCCTGTGTTCCTCCGGGATGCTCTCTGACTGGCACCTGGAGCCCTAGCCACTGTCTCACACATCCTGTCCTGTTTTACTCTGTCTACTTTTGTGTCTTCTGTGCAGATTTCTTTATTATGGACAGAGATGGGACGGTAGGCCAGGCATCTTCCTTCCTACATTTCTGCCCCTAAGAAAGGTCAAGGCTTTGTCTCATTTGGGGACTGGGCCTTTCCTGTGGATTGCCGTCTCTGGCTTCCCTCCCTGGCTGACATGATGGACTGGCCAGCCTAGCCACACCCGATACTGACTGATGGTTGTCTGGAAAGCAACAGCCCCAGAATACACTGGCCCAGGTGGGTGGCAGCTAGCAGGTTGGTCAAGGCAGATCCTCCACCTGCACCTGCTCCTCTCCTACCATGGCTCAGCGCTATTCCGCCAGCCAGGATGGCACCCACAGAACTCAGAGCTCCTCCTGTCCCCTTCCTGCCATGGCTGAGCCCCAGAGAGGCCAAGTTTTCTAGCAGTTCCTGTGGTTGGAAAAGAAAGAAGATGAAGTGAGGCAGCGTCTAGCTGATGTCAGGGAGAAGAGCGGAATCCCACCTTGGTGTGGAGGCTCCTGCAGGGTGGTGCGGGAGGGTCTGCTGTAACAGATATGACTGGTGCTTCCAAGCCTGAGATTGCTCTCCGCAGTCAGTGAAGTTTAGAGACCAAACTGCAAACAGCCTCTGCTATCTGATTCACAGGAGCCACTCTGTATTCCTCTGTGCTGGCACAGCAAGAGGGTTGGCACAATACAGAGTGCGTGTGTGCATGCATGTGCGGGTGAGCAGAAACACACCTGGAAAGCACGCAACAGTCTCCCAGAGTGTGCACACCACGGGTCCGCTTTTGCAGAGTGGTGCTCCCCAAGTGTACTGCAGCAGACGCGGGCACTCACGCCCTCGGTCCACTAGCATGGCTTGGTGCCATGGCGCTGGTGAGCCACTTGGTGAGGGGCCCTGGGAGTGGGCGGGCCAGCGCTGCGCACCACATGTCGGGAACAAAGCTTGGCAAGTGGGTGTGTGGCTCACCCTCGCGGGAAGCGCGTGAGCACGACTCATCACACGTCTGCCAGAGGACAGACCACTTCGGCTCCCAGAGAGGGGCCTCTTGGCAGTTTATTGGGTTGTTTCCAGAGGGTAGTGGTGTTGTGGTGACAGCTGCATCAGTCTGCAGGAAATTGAGCAAAAGTCTTCCCTGAGTCAGGAGAAAAGCTGAGCTCTCAACTCTCAGCCCATGGAGGTGGCGTGAAAGTTTACTTCTGCCTCCCACATTGTCCGGACAGAGTTTGCCGTCTCTCCTGGCACCAGAGCCAACTCATAGTGAAGGAGGCCTTTGCATATGCTTATGTAGAGAGATTCATGAGGCCCTAGGGGGAAAATTGGCATCCTTCTTACGATGATTTATTTATAGGGCGAATGGATGATGGGATATGGAGGCTAAGGTGCCTCCATTAGTGAGAAGCACACAAGGCAGGAAGCCTTGCTCTGCATTTGACATTTAGTGGGGCGACTCCTACCAGGGAGCTGCTTTTTCTTTTAGAAGGTTTTGCCTTTAATGTTCTATTCATGGGCTTGCCTGGGCAGGCTGGGGGAGGAAAAGGGCGTGTGATGAGA
>RJWT010013601.1:0-21646 GCA_004365215.1 Cuniculus paca | reverse complement strand
CAAGCTGGGCTCAAACTTGCAATCCTCCTGCCTCATCTTCCCAGAGTGCTGGGATTACAGGCATGTACCACCATGCCCAGCTACCAGTGCCTTTTTTTTCTCTAAACTGTGCAAAAAATACTTTCTTCTCCTTGAAATTATTTCCACCATCTTGAGTGACCTCTTTCACCTTTTAATAATTAAGAATAGAGCTACTTCAAACAAGGGTGTATAAATGTCTGTTTCAAAGCTTCTTTTCAATTCTTTTAAACACATACTCTGAAATGGAATTGCTCCATCATATGGTAATTACACATTTAAGTGTGTGTGGCGGGTGGAGGGTCAGAGAAACAGAGAGACAGAGAGAGGGAGAACAGGCGAATGAGTGAGAGACTGGGGACTATGTGGGGCTGGGGAATGATTAAGTTAAGTGTCCCTCAGGAAATGAATAAAATGAATGGATAAACAAAATGTATATACATACAATGAGGTATTACACACAGGAAGACAGTTCTGTCATATGCTAAAAGGCAGGGGAGTTTTAAGGACACTTAGCTGACTGAAATGAGGACAAATAATGTAGATTTTAAGCACACCGATCAATACCACTGAGCCTATGTAATTTTTTTGAGATGTTTCCAACATCTTTCTTTCTGACACAAAAACATTTAAAACCATTTAAGTAAATCCACTACAAAAAAATTAATAAATCCCATAGCCAAGCTTAAGTGATGACTAGATAATCCTCAAGGCACATCATTGAGTGATATGACAATGAGGTATTGTCTTTAGTGCGGATAATGTCAGTGCTTAGACCTCTCTGCAGAGATTTAAAAAGAACTATAAACACTCTTCTGATCAAAGAAGGAAACCAAGAGAATAAGGAACCAACCCAAGTTCAGGTGTTAAAGTGATGATAATAAGCTGATCTTGCTGGGCATGGTGATACACAATTGTAATTCCAGCACTCAGGAGACTGAGGCAGGAGGACTGCTGTGAATTCAAGGTCAGCCTGAACTACACAGTGAGACTCTGTCAAAAAACTGAAGGAAAGAAAAGAAAAAAACCAATCTGATCTTTAGGAGATTAGCATTCAGCCTGGGATGCGGTGTTTGGAGTGCTTTGTCTTGGTGCATAATCCTGCAATGACATCTAGGAGTCTGTAGCCCTGTAGAAGCTTTGTTACCCAGAGGCCCTGCCATTGTTCTCTACAGTCAAAGTTTGCAAGACTGGAGCAGTGAAAACAATGCCAGGTGCTTACGATGTGTTTCTTACCTACGTTCCATTTTTTTCTTCAACTCCCTACTTCCTATTGCCTATCTTTTAGTTTGCTCTTTATATTTTGAGTTTCTCATATCAGAGAAACCATGTGATGTTTAAATGTGTATGTCTGATTTATTCCAATTAACATTATGGTCTCAAGGTGCATCTACCTACAAATGCCTCAAGTTTATTCTTCAAGGCAGAGTAGTATTCCATTGCGTATAAATACCACATTTTCTTTATTCATTCATCTGTTGAAGGGTATAGACTGCTTCTAAGATTTAGCTATTATAAAATGTGCTGCTAAAGGGCCAGGGATTTAGCTCAGTGGCATAAGCGCCTGCCTGGCAAGCATGAGGCCGTGAGTTTGATCCCTGGTGCCGAATAAATAAATAAATAAATAAATTGAATAAAATGTGCTGCTATAAACAAGGGTGTGCATAGATGTAATTTTTAGACTTTGTTATAATGTGTTGCACTTTCTTGTCAAGCCCAAAAGAGGGAGAAGGCAGATCTGAAACCAGAATCTAAATACATGACTCATTTTTCAAGTGAGAAAACTGCGTTCTAGAGCTCAAGATCACGTTGCCGTTATGAAGTAGAACTAGGTAGGGACTTGATATCTCTTGACACTCAGCCGAGGGTGTGCTAGGGCCAGCTCAGTTACCAAAGCTGATGCTCAAATTTTCAAGAATTTTATGACCCGGTTATTAAATGCAGCTATTATTTAAAGTTAATTATATTATCTTATAATTACCTGTATTAAAACAAAGGTAATACACAAAAAACTCAATACTACTTTGCTTGTTTCAATTTTTTTGTTTTTTCTGTTTTGGTCTGGTTTCTTGAGACAGGGTGTTATTTTGTAGTTAAGGCCAATGTTGAACTCACTACGTAGCCCAAACTGGCCTCAAATACAAGGTGATCTTCCTGCCTCAGCCTACCCAGTGCTGGGATTACAGGCATGCCACCATGCCCAGCTCAAATTCAATGCTTCTTAATGACTGTCCTGCACACTATGAAGCTCCTTGCCTGCAAGGGGATGCACTCCTATTCATGTGTGATGGAGCGGTGGTTTACCACCCACTTCACCCCACATTTACATCAGGAACAGACAGCTAGTGTTTGGAAATTGGCTTCAGTGTACTTCACTATAGAAACTAGGGGCTCTTACCCCAGAAAGCCCATTTTGAAACCTTTACCAGGACACTGCAAAACTCTTGCTTCTCATAGAGATTTTTCAGAAGCAGGGACAGCTTCAGGTTCTCGCCCATACTGGACAGGTTCTGGCACAGGGGTGAGATGTGGGGGGAACTCACCGCAGCTTTACGTTCTGCCCTGTGTAAGACTCATACGGCTTCTCCACGTGGGTGAACTCAAAGTCGAAGGCCTGGGACTGAGTGATCTCTCCGGGCCGAGCCAAGTCCTTCACCAGGGACACAAACTCATGGTGATTCCCGCGGTCATAATAGAGTTCTGGAAAGAGACAACACCTCTTCTATCAGACACAGGGTACGCAGTCTAGCAAGAGTGCCCCAGGCCAGAGGCACCACCCTTTGGGAAGGACCCCCCAAATAGCTCTGCTTCAGATTTGTTTTTGGACTCTCTCTTTCCCTAACCCCCCAATCCTTTACTATATTTCCCAGACATTAGTCCTCTCCTCTCCCTCATTTCCACAGTTCCTTCCACCATTTTTTTGTTTGTTTGTTTTGGTTTTTATTTTTGAATTTTTTTTTTTTTTTTTTTTTTGGTGGAGGGGTGTCTCATTAGGTTGCCATGGCTGGCCTTGAACTGGGCTCAAGTGATCCTCCTGTTTGAGCCTCCCAACTTGCAAGGACTGGAGGTATGTGCCACAATGCCTAGCTGATTCATCCCTTTTGTATACTGAAATTCTGTGACACAAAGAGAATCCATTATAATCCTAGAATGTTGCTCCAGGTATCAAGCCAGTAACTTTGCTGCCCCTCCCCATAAAAGTAAGGAAGTATAGGGACAGTGGCGAAAGTGCTAAGCTAGGTTACAACCGCAGCAAGGCTGTTGAGCTAGGAACTGGAGCAGGCAGAACACTCTTGATGCTTCTGTGGTTTGTTACATGGGGAGAAAGAGGTGGGTCCACAGAGAGCAGTGAGCAGCTCTGAGGGTTATACACAACAAGGGACCCAATATCCAAACAGATTATCATTTTAACACTTCTAACTTTTGAAAGGATACACGTCATTGTCTAATTGTATCATCCCTTAGCAATCTTGCAAGAGAGCTAGGTCAGGCCATATTGGCCATTTAACAGAAGGAAACTGAGCCAGTTATAAGACTGGCTCAGAGCCACAGAGTTGGCTGGAGGGCTGAGATTACAGCAGGCTTCCTCTGAACTACACCTGTATAACCTGCTATAACGAGAAGTAGAAGAGATAATGCAGGTAAAAAGATTTAGGACAGTAACTAGTAGATGACAAATAATCAATAGAGCCACTAATTGTTGTGACTAAGAAAGGCAGGCATGTGACCCATCTGACATGGATGCTTCCGTGTTATTTCACTCACCTAGGTCAGCAGTCCTTAAACTTTGCATGCATTAGCATCCTCTGGAGGTATGTTTTTGACTCAGGGTCTGGAGTGGGGCCTGAGAATGTACTTTCCTAGCAAATTCCTGGGGCGGGGATGGGGGCACCACAGTTTGAGAAGTATTGCTCTAAATTCATCCTCTCCTGGAAACATTTTTTTTTCTCTGTGATAAGCTCATGCCATTATTTGTCCTATTTTATGTCTGTTTGCATTCAACTATTTAAGTTTTGCAGTATCTTTCTTTCCCACTTTGGACTGATAGTCCTCTAAAGATAAGGCCCATATCCCTGGCTTCCTGAAGAGGCCCTTTACCTGGGCTCACAGTAGGTAAAATTTAATTCGGATTGTGATGAGATATATCCACATGACAATTCAAGCCACCAGCCCTCATGTATCCCTAGGTTCAAGTGCTAAACTAGGCTACAACCCGCAGCAGGGCTGATGAGCTAGGAACTGGAGCAGGCAGAACACTCTTGATGCTTCTGTGGTTTGTTACTTGGGGAGAAAGAAGTGGGTCCACAGAGAGCAGTCTCTGGGACAATTACAAATGAGGTCTAGTTCTTGGCCTCTCTAGGAGCCAGGAGCCCATCTTTCCCAAGATGATGTGAGCATTAGGGGCCGCAGGAGCAAGATGCATTTGCTCTGGGCCCAGCCTAGACAGTGCAAGATCTGAGCCTTGAGTCTGATCAAAGCCTTCCTGGGCCCAAGAAACCAGATCTGCTTCCGCAGGGTCAACACAGTGTTCAGCCTTGCCCTAGGGGAACAACCGTCACTAGAAAGAAAAATATACTATAGTCTTTTAGAACATGCACTTTAGCTGGTGCACAAGCTCTCCCTGCTTCCTGGCCTAGGCGCTTCCCTTGACATGGCCATTCCACAGAGAGCCAGCAGAGTGGGGTCTGGCATAAGATTTATCCAACTTGGGCTGGGGTGCAGCTCAGTGGCAGAACACTTACTTGGTATGTTCAAGGTGCTAGGTTCAATGCCAGCACTAAAAAAAATTACCAACTCATGAGGGTAGCAGCAGTCTAGATAATCCCACACTGGAGATGTTGCTTCCGTATGTTTCCACAATGTATTATGCGGTCGGTTTTCTGGCTGATTGACTCTGTTGTCACACTTTGATCTATCTTTTATTATGAATACACCTTCTCTTCTAAACACTAAATGTTTCTGCTAAAGGGGAGATGAGGATTCCAAACTCTGTGGGGAAAAGTAAGCAATTCAATCTCTGTTCCACCCAATCAAGCAGGGAAGTGCAGGGCTACCGTAGGAGGTTGGCCAGCCCCAGTGACAGGACTCTTCTGCTCACACTTGACACCTGAGCCCGGGGTAACAGTGCTGGCTCCTACGTGAGAATTGAACACTAACTTGGGAGCCTTGTGCCTCAGTAACCTAGTTCCACAAGCCAGAGAAAGACAGAGAAAAGTCCCAGTGGACACAAAAAATCCCAGAGTCAAGAAGATGGGAAGAGAGGGATGGAAAAATACACAAATATGATCACACAGCCAGAAGGCAACATGAGAAATAAAACAGAAGATTCAGAGAGCACTCAGGCTGACAGCATTCGAACAGCCCTAGCAACACAGTAGTAATAATGCTCTGCCTGCCGCAGCAGGGCAGGTGAAGTTCTTTCCTGCACAGCACCCCGTTCTTCCAGCTGCTTTTCCTGCTGTAACAGACATCAGTGTCTGCATCTGATGCAATGGAAGGGTGGCCAGTATGTGGTCTGAGTGGGGCTGGATTGGCCCTTTAAATTCACAATTTTTTTTTTTTTTTGGCGGCACCGGGGATTGAACTCACGACCTTGCGCTTGCCGGGCAGGCGCTTAGACTGCTGAGCTAGATCCCCAGCTCTGGTGTTTTTGAGACAGGGTCTCACTATGCCATTCAGGCTAGCCTTGAGCTCACTTTGTAGCCCAGGCTGGTCTCGAACTCACAACGATCCGTCTGTCTCAGCCTCCATTAAATTCACAATTTATAAACTGTTTGCAATGCTTTTGCAAACACTGTGGGCCAAAGAGGCAGAAATAGTGGCCCTATCTTGCTGCTTGCTAGAAAGATTGGTTTCATCTTGTGTAATGTTTTTTTTCATTGGTTTTCATTCCGATTGCATTGGAGCTAGGCAGCATGGTATTTGTCACATTAAGAGAATTTCCTCACTCAGTTAAATGATTTGTGGCTCCACATTTAAGGAAATATACTATGTGAGGGAGACAAAGATAACAAGGTGGGACTTCATGTCTCCTTTTTCCTATTGTTTTTAGTTAGTACATGTTTGTTGTACATACTGTTTACATTCCTTGTGGAGAGCTGGAAAATGTGTGTATCGATTCTTTTTCATCCCTTTCCCCTTCCTTTCTGCCTCCCCATCTCTTGATCCCTGTCCTGTTTATTAGTACATGTTTGCAGTACATAAATGTTTACACTCTGCTTGCAGAGTTGGTACATGTACGTAACATATTTTAATTCCTTTTCCATGCCCAGTCCTTTCTCTCCCTCCCACCTCACTCTATCTCTTGATCCCCTTCCAAATAAATCTCTCACCCTACTTCCTACTATTGACCTTTTACTTTACCCTTTGTTCATACTTTAGGTTTCTCATATAACAGAAACCATGCAATATTTAAACTTGTGTGTCACTTACATTACACTTATATTTCACTTACATGATGGTCTCAAGGTGCATCCATTTTCCTATAAAGTACTCAGGTTTTTCTTTCTTTATGGCAGAGTAGTACTCTACTGTGTGTAAATACCACATTTTTTTGTTGTTGATGGATCGTCTAGCATAATTTAAAAGCAAGAATCCAAGAAGTCTGGGCCCTAAAGAGACCATGAACCTCCTCTATTCCATCTCTAATTCTTCTCAACCACCAAAGCCCTCAGAGACCACACTTTTCCAACTAGAAAATAGGAACTGACAGGTTTAATTTTTATCCTTTGAAGGTTACTTCTCTGTCTTCAGTTTCCTTCTCAGTCCACAAGAAGGAAATAACTGTTTCACTCAGGATGTTTTACGGTAAAACCCAACACCAACGGCCAAGAAATGCGGTTGCCACTTTGAAGGAAACTTGGCCAGCTTTGCATCTCAGGCTGGAATCTGTTGCTGGGACAGGGTCACACAGTCCAGGCTGCACGTCGCTCTTGGAAGAGCTGCCTCTTTGTCTGATTCTCCCAGCCCCTTTGCTGGCTAGCAACCTGGTCAAGATTCATGCTTGACATGGCCCACTCACCTCTCCTGGCT
This sequence comes from Cuniculus paca, assembly GCA_004365215.1. NCBI lineage: Eukaryota > Metazoa > Chordata > Mammalia > Rodentia > Cuniculidae > Cuniculus > Cuniculus paca. Next base: position 14,596 of record RJWT010013601.1, on the reverse strand, counting down.
CCTGGTGAACCCTTGGGAGCAGCCGCATCTTTACACTGTACTCCCAGCTCTGCGATGTGCAGCTCCCCTCCAAGCCCTGTGGGCAACTTATCCCGTAGGCCAGGATTCATGTATTTAAAGTCAATATGCCTTTCATTCAGTATGCCAAGGGGTACTGAATTAAAACAGCAGTCTCTGGAAATTCTGGAAGTCTGTTTGGTATTGTTAGTTCACTAAAAACTTTTTAAAGAACCAAATAAGTATCTCTTTGGCTTCTGAGTACAGGGATGTTCATAGCTTCTCTCCTATACAAGTTTGACCTTCTAATTCTAATGCATTTCTTGAACAGCAATCAATTACCAAGGTGGCCCAGGTCTGCCTTGCATCTTTTACCAGTGTTCTCCAAAGGATTCCTGGTAGAAATGGTTTCTTTTACTTCCAACAATTCAGTTCTTTCCTCAGTGCTCTTTATTGCATCTTTTAAAACTGTGGGCCAGCAGCAGCGGGCGGAGTACCTAAACCTTACACCTTACTATCCCACGGGCCTGACCTGGCAGAGTTTCTCTCCACACCTTGCTGGCATCATTTCAAGCCACTGAAAAAAATGTGCTAGGTACAGGGAGTATATTAATGCTGTTCAAAACCGGCCTGAAGGTAACTGAAATATACACAACCTAAGTGAATTAACAAGTTCTTCAGGGGTCATATTCAAACTGCAACATCAAAGCCAATGGCCCATATGTCTGACAGGTCCCATTTTTAGAGATCAGTCTCAACCTGGCAAAGGAATGTGTGAAAGAAAGCCATGGCTGGGCCTGGTGGTGTCCACTGTAACCCCAGCTCTCTGGGTGGCTGAAACAGGAGGACTGCAAATTGAAGCCCACCGTGGACAACACAGCAATTTAGTGAAACCCTGCCTCAAAAATTAGGAAAACAGAAAAGGGCTGGGAATTAGCTCAGTGTGAATGGTTTCAATCCCCAGTACTGGGGGCAGAGGGAGAATAAAAAGGTGCAAAGGTGAGTGCCCAGACACTAGCTTCGGCACTTTCTTACACACCTCCCTCAGTGAGGGTGCTGTGCTGGTGGGTGCTATGCCAGTGATGAATCATCAGAGTTGCAGGATGGCACAAGCAGAAAGTCCAGCCCACTGATGATCACTGGAAAAGCAAACCCGCACTCTCTCATTTTCCCATGAACACATTCACGAAGGGGCCGAGGCACAGGCATGACTACCCCATCAGGCAGCTGGTGCCACCCAAGTAACTGTCCCATGTTGCCTGAAGGGGCAATCATGTGTGGACCACCACTGGTGGTTCAGGCTGGCAGAAATGTGTTAACATAACTCTAGCTTTTTTAGAAGATGAGAAAAAAAAAATCCAGAGAATAGCTTTTGTGAAGTCTTAGATCTGACAAATGTTTCTAGGTAAGAAATACATTATATTGAGTAACTTCTACCAGTCGGTACTAGCTGCAGAGATGAAACAGCCTTCAGGAGAGGGAGGCAGACAACTTAAGTAAACAAAACCAAATCCTGCTTGAGAACAGGTGTCAGTGAGGCCTGTGAAGAACACTACAGGAAGTATTTGAGCAAGGACAGTGAGGGAAGGCGTCACCATGGAGGTGATGTTAGCTGGGCTCTGAAGAATGAATAAGAGCATATGTGTAAGAGCATACTTTTTAGAAAGACGTTAATATACAAAAGGAAGATACCAAACTTCTGGAAGAACAGGGTCGGGGTCAGCTCAGGAAGAATTTGCTGTGAACCAACAGGGAGTTGAAGAGAATTCTCAGGAGGGGACTGACGATCGTAGAATGGCCTTTTAGGAAGTTCATCCTTACCAAGGATGATGCAAAGGAGAGGGGGGAAAAGGCAGGAAGGTCAAGCAGGAGGCTGCATAATACAGGAGCAGCATAGAGAATACACAACTGATGCAGATTTTTAAGGTCTATACAGAAAATCTCTACGTGGTGGTGTGTGCATGTAATCCCAGCTGCTCAAAAGGCGGAGGCAGGAAGGTTACAAGTTCAAGCCCGGCCTGAGGAATTTGGTGAGAACCTGTCTCAAAATTTTAAAAAAGGGCTGAAGATATTTCTCAGTGATAAGAGCACTTACCTAGAATGCACCAGGGTCTGGGTTCAATCCCCAGCAAGGGTGAAAAAAGATCTACTGCAGAGCCATTGCAGAGGATCAACAATTAGAAACCATGTGAATGTGTGAAGACCCTAGGATGATGCTTAGATTTCTGGGGCTGAATTGACACAGGTGACATGGGCCACAGTGGAGAAGCAATAGGGTGGGGCGGGGAGTTCAGTGTGTGTTGAAAGTCTGGGGATGGCTCTGTTTTGATGCATCACTGAGGTGCCTGAAGTGTATCTAGGTGGACATATCCAGCAGGCAGCTGGAAAGACAGAGAAAGGACAGGGGACAAAAGTCCCACTTCTCCCAAAATCTCCATCCAAAATCAGTGATGAAGGAAGTCAGGGCTCAATGATGTCACCTTACCCTCCTAGGTCACCCATACTCAAGCAGATCTAGAACACATTGGAAGCTCCGCTCACTTGACACACGAAGAATGCAATGAAGGAGAAAACCACAGGACCACAATTTCAGCAAAGTTACCCAGCTGTCTCGCTTCACCGCCCTGAGGTCTGGTCAGAATGACTGCCTTCCGTGCATGACACAGTATTTCATGCCCTGCTTCTGGGGGGAGCCAGGAGGATGAAACAGAAAAACGAGAGTCTTTCTAAGCAAAGTCACTTCGTGCTCTCAGTTTTAGGAATACAAATTCCCTTTTATGTCAAACTTAACCAGAAAGACTTTTCTTATATCTTGTTCTTCACCAAGAAACATATCCCCACAGGCCATGGTGTCACCACCCTGGGGAGCTGAAGCAGAAGACTGTTAAAAGCTCAGCCTGGGCGACTTACCAACTCAGCAAAACCCTGTCTTGAAATAAAAGAAAACTTACAAAAAGGTTTGGGAGTGTATAGCTCAGTGCAAAGGTCCTGGCTTCAATTCCCAAATTTCCAGTAATAATAGAACAAAAAGAAAGAAAAGAAAGGCACCCCAAAGCCCAATAATAAGAAACATGTCATCTATTAGTCTGCATGCTATTCTATTTCTATTTTCTCATGAAATCATTGGTAATTGAGAATGTAAACACACAGCTGGGACTGGCTCAATATGCAACACCAAGTGGGACTGGTTCCCGAGGCAGAACCAAGTGCTTGAAGGCCAACAGCTAAGATGTGCACTCCCTCTACGTACACAGAGAAATCTAACTGGGTGCAGGGAATAAGAGGTATAAGGGAAAACAGTAAATCAGTGCCTACAATAGAACTTGTGAAAGAGAAACATCGCTGTATCAACTACTATCATTTTCATAAAAGCACCTTCTATAAAGCGTAGGAGACAAGATTCCCTGATGTGCTCAAAATAATCACAGGTGATTTTATTATCCTTGCTTTACACCCAAGAAACTTGAGGCCCATCAAGAGGCCTAACTTTCCCAAAATCTCATGGACAGCTCAGCCAGAGTACCCAAGAGTCTAGGAAGAGTTAGCAGAAGCAACAAAGGGTTTTGAAAAAATTCAGTAAGGATGACATCTTGGTATTAAGGAGATGGACAACAGACCAGGTGGGGCACATCCAAATAGCTCCCTCAACCCCCTTTCATTTACACCAGAGGTATTCCTTTTAGAATGGTTCATTTTATATTGCCTGGCTCCCAGAGACATTCCAGTTTATCCTCTGCATACTGGCAAAGTCCACTTGGGAGTGATGGAATAAAACAGACTAAACATGCCTATCTATGTCGGTATCATGGAGTGAAAGAATTGATGTAGTAACTCTAAAACTCCTACCTCAACATACCAATTCTCAGGCAAGGGTATCTCGACTACTTCATATATTACACGCAACATTAACTGCTTCTATCTCATGGAACCTGTGGTTCTTTACTAAGGCTGATTTTACCCTCCGGGGGCCACACAGCAATATAACAGGACAGTTTTGTGGTTATCAGTCAGGGGTACCAGTGGCATCTGATTGCTACAGATTGGTGATAAACAGCTAAAAACCTGTTACCACAAAGCCTTACCAGCCCCTAAGTGTCAACAGCCCTGCTGTTGAGAGAACCCTCCCATCTGAGCCAGAAGTAGAAAAGCAGAAGGCATGAAACCTATTCTCCAACCCCTTTTCTAGTACAGTAACAAAGCTCTCATATTCTGCCTTTAAAATAACAATAGAAAGGTTCCTGTAAGATCAGTCCATTTTTAACCTGATTTCATTTTCTTATCAGAGGCAAAGCTGTTTGAAACGGAACAGCAAACAGCAGCCAGGACTTCTGCTAGGGTTCCTCCTACCTGTGTCTGTGTTTCCTGCCCCTACAAAAAGGAGAGAACAAATGCTTTGCTGAACTCTCAGGATATGACAGAGTTCCGTAACAATTCCCAAGGAAGTCTTCAAAAACAGTGTCACAGGTGCTGAATAAGGTTCAGGGTACAGATTCCCTGCTGGAGGAGTCTGCAGCCCACTAGGTGCTCACTGTGAGACTACTCTTGACCTCAGCCCAAAAATGATTAATTTCAGAAATACCTGAGTTTTCTGGTAACATACACGTCTCCAAATAACCTCTGAATTGGAAATAACCGAATCTCCCTCATCGTTACTGCCTCTTGCTGTCTAGGTCCAATGATTAAGAACTGTGTCTGAAAATTGTTATGGAGCATTGAGAAATAGTGATCATTTATTGCGGTTTTAGAAACATCACTTCTTTGTCTTTAAGGAGAAAATTAGATGACTGAAGACCAGCAGTCTAATAACGGTTTGAGATATGCAGTTTAGGTAGGCAGGCAGAATGAGGCAGAAGATTATAGGCCTTCTTTTAAAACCAAGTACAGGATAGTAGTTCAGATCTGAGAGGAGATAAGGGAGCCCTCTCACGCACATCTAAAGAGAAAAGGGGCGTGGGTGTGGGCGCAGCTTAACTCTGGGTCTGAGGGCTGTACAGGACCAGAGACGAGAAAGCCGGCGTGGAAGCTCGGTTTCTGCTAACAAACCCACCTGCAGGCTACGGCTGGAGCACTTCGCTCACAAATCCTGGGGGCAAGCAGCAGAGCTTCGAGCACGCTGAGGACACAGCGGGGGTACCCAGGGCCCAGGTATCCGAGGGCTGGCACACTGGGGCGCTCCCTCCCGCCCCGGCTGGCCCCACCTTCCTGACAGTGCGTGCGCTGTCACTTTTGGCAGCGAAGACGGGGTGAGGCAGGGGGAGTCGCCCACGGGCAGTGCTCGAGGCTTGAACCCCAGGCTTCGGAATGCCGCTGACGAGAGACCTCGACGAGCCGGGTTGGAGCGGGGCCCTCCCGTTCCGTTCTCCCCCACCCCTCGCTCAGGCCCCGGCCAGGCAGAGGGTGCAGGGGGAGGGGAGGTTCCGGGGGTCGACTCACCAATCTGCCCGATGAATTCGATCTTGATGCCCTGGTGCTCCAGCCGCTTGTTGGGGTTCTTAAGCGCGAGGCTCACCTTCCCGGAGACGGTCTCCCCGTCGTAGAAGAGGAAATACTTCTCCTTTTTCCCGTCCTCGGTCTTGTGCTCCGCTCGCTTTCTACTCTCCGCATCGTTCAGCAGGATCTCCACCTCCACGCTCTGCCCAAAGCCGAAGAAGCTCATCGCTCCGCCGGGCCGCGGCGGGCCGGGCTCCCCGAGGTCGGCTCCCGCCGCCGGGCGCGGGCTGCCCTAGGGAAGGAGGACGAGGGCCCCGCGGGAGCGCGCTCGGCCGCTGCACCGCAGCTTGGCTCGCCGCGGGCGGGCGGGGGGCGACGGCCGCCTGCACCACGGGAAGGGAGACGGGGAGACGGGCAGGGCAGGGCAGGGCAGGGCAGGGCAGGGCAGGGCAGGGCGGTGCAGGGCCGGCAGGCCGGGGTGGGCTGCCGCGTCCCCAGCAGCGCTACACGGAGGAGCGTCGCGCCGCTCCTCGCCAGTCCGGAGCAGCTGGCGGCAGCTAGCGGACGAGGGTCGACTGTGCAACTCTAGAGAGGGCAGTGGCGCAGAGCCTTGAGTCCACCTTCCACCGCCACGGAGTGGGGGTTAGCGCCTAGCAGCAGGGCGAGCAGCGCAGGCCCCCACGGCGAACCGCACCAAGGTGTTTCGAGGCTCTGGGCTGAGAGGGGGAGGCGAGCTCCAGCTTGATGCGCTGGGGATGCCGCGCGCATGCGCAATACTTTCTCTGCCACTCCGGCCTCCCGGGCGACAGGAGGTGTGCTCACTGCGCATGTGCAGTGGGGGAAAGGCGGCCTCTCCCTCAGTAGACATGGCAGTTCTGGCTTCTTTCCAGTACAACTTGGGCCCAGACGTTCTGTCAAATACAAAGAAATGAAGACATATTCTGAGGACGCTTTTCTCGTTTTAGCTCGGTAAACACTGGACTACCAACCACATTTAATATACAACTTCCGGGAGCTGTGAGACGCGGTGAAGGTAGCGCAGAAGGTAGCTTGACAGGGGGCAAGGGTGACTGTTATGACAGGTAGCATTCTGTTTGAAATTATCCTTAGATTTCCTCTCTTTTAAGAAGAAAGAGGCGGCAATGAAGCTGCGAGGCTTTAACAGAGCAGCTGGGCCCTACTTCACGGAGAAAGCAGTAAATATACCACCCCGCGGAACGTCTAACAACCTCCACCCTTTGCCCCGCCCCTATTCTTTGCGCATGCGGCGGCAGACAACCTCTGTGGTTGGTGAAGAGAGTGAAACTGGTCTGGCACGCTGATTGGTCGGTTGGAAATTCTGTAAGCTGTGATTGGTCCGCAAGAACGTCTCGGAGCGCGCGCGGGAGCGAGCTTTGAAAGTTGAGCACGGCGGTGGCAAGAGGGTGCCTCTGGGATCATGGTGGCGCTGCGGGGCCTTGGGAGCGGCCTGCAGCCTTGGTGCCCGCTGGACCTCAGCCCCGGTGAGGAGACGCAACCGCGAGTCCTGAAGGGCAGGTTGCGGTGCTTTGCGTCCCCGGGCCGGGTGGGGGAGGGGAGCTGCCGGCGTAGTGTGGGGTCCCCCGGCTAGCGCCCCGCCAGGTCGGTGGCCGGTAGGGAAAAGAGCTGAAGTGGATTGATCTTCATGCTTGAGTCTGTTTTCCGGGACTGCCCCCTGTTACTCTCTACAGGTCTCCGTAGACCTAGCGATTTTCATCTCTTCCGGTGGAATTAAGTCGCAGATCGCTTTCTTAAGCCAGACTTGTTTCTTGACTTCCTGTTCATAGGTCCTACTAGATGTCTTGAACGCAGACATCATCACAAGAATGGAGCTGGGATTCCCACAGCGAGCTAGTGGCATCAGCCAGGCCACACACGCGGGTGTCCTGTCCTTCGTGCTTTCCCCCTCATGCCCACCCCCACACGTTTTCCTTCCTCCCAGATCCAAGCCCGCATAGTCAACTTGGGCAGTTGCAGGAGTATCTTAGCTGCTTTTGGATGCTAACTTCCTGTGGAGAACCTAATGTTAGAAATGATGTGACTAAAGGCATGCAGATGACTTTAGGAGGACTATGGAATTGGACAGTTAATTCTTTCCAAATTTGACAGTACTGCGCTATCGTATGCAAAACCAAGAAGTGAGATACTTACGCTCCTACAGTGTCTGTAATGAGCATTAAAACATTACAGGAAATACAGTGATGTATTCTTCAGGTCTTATGTCAGGCAGCATATTGCATATCTTTTGGAAGGAATGCTATGCAAAGTCACTTGAGTTACAGGGACTTCCTTAGGGTCAAGTTCAAGTTACAAAAGATGATGCGAAGATGTTATTGTAAAGCGGATGGAACTGGTTAACTGTCATGCTTTTCATTTGCTGAGTGCAATGTAACACCTATAATCATGGAATAAAAAATAAAGGTGGCGGCATCCCATCTCTTTTCTGCATATCCCACTCAGCTTCTCTAATAAATCAGTGACAAAGAATATTAATTTGAAGTACTTGACAAGTAAATTTTCTGAGATGTTCACGTTTTTATCTAGTCTCAATTTTAGATGTGAGACAATAATAATGAAAACACTGAACAAAAATAGCTCATTAGAAAAGTATGATAAGGCCTAGAGTTAAGAGAACTTGCCAAAGAATCCAGCAAGAATGCGATGTTAATACATTTTTCCCAATGGTGGAAGTGCTGCGTATTTCTGTATGAGTCAGGCTTGTCTTCTGCAGTTTAAACTTCTTGGGAAAAGTGGTATCTGTTGTGTAACATGGTGCATTGTCCACGGGCCAAGAAAGTGCTCTACACTTTGTGTGGGTTTACTAACTTGATTATGAGGTTTTTCACAGTAGTGAATGTGAAGACATCATTGATTTATCTCTTTTCTAGAATTTATGGGAAATTTGTCTGTTAAGTGTATGAAAGTATCATTCCTGAAAGCTGTTCCATCTAAAAAGTGTTGTTTCTTGATGTTTTTAGATGATTAAGCTAATAGCAAACTGTCAGTTATAATTAGGAAAAAAATTTTCTTTACATTTACTATTTTTAGTTATGCTACACCTACATTGCAATAATTAAATGAGAGCTGTGACTTTTCCGAAGTGTACATGCAGTCTAAAAGTGATTAGTTTTTGTTTTGTTTTCTGAGACAGAATCTCACCATGTAGCTCAGGCTGAACTTGAACTCACTACATAGACCACGCTGGCCCCCAACACTGTGATCTTCCTGCCTTCTGAGTGTTGGGATTGCAGGCATGCACGGGTCATGCCCAGCTTAAAGATGATGGGTTTTAAGTGTTTTTGAGCACTGGTTAATGTGGTTGCATTCCCTCTAGAATGGGTGGACACAGTCTGGGAACTGGACTTCACAGAGACTGAGCCTTTGGATTCCAGCGTTGAAGCACAGATCATAGAGACTGGATTGAGTGCCTTCACAAACCTCTATGAAAGTCTCTTCCCCTTTGCCACTGAAGAAGGTGGATGTTCAGAGGTAAAGAGAATGCAATCAAGCTAATCGTGTTTAGGTGTTAAGTAGATGATGCGAGTCATTATTATAATCTGATTTTAGCTTTTTTTAGTACATAGCTCAAAAGGAGTAAAGAATGTGATATGTTCATTGGACTAGCCTAGCTTTTTACCAAAAATTTCAAGGTACTACTCTGATGTTTTTAACGTGATGTTAGCTATTATTATCTCTGAAATATTTAGTAAATTTCTTGTATTTCTTTGTAACTTCAAATAATAAGTTATTTTGATCTTTTGTTTTAATCCTTTGAAGATGGTAATCATTTATCATTAATTTATTAGGAGCCAGACTAGCATACCTGTTCTAGAACTGTTTTTTTGTTTTTTTTTTTTGGTGTTGGGGATCAAATGCCAGGTTTTGTACATGCTAAGTATGTGTACTACCGTTGACTTACATCTCCAGTTCTTTTCACTCTTTTTATGAGGCACTAAATAAATGCTTGCAAAAATCAAATAAGAGCTTTTTTGCATTTCTCTTAATTACTGGGTTTCATATCTGCTCTCTCCCTCCAGAGCATCTGGACTTTTTTCATTGAGAACAGTATTTCCCATAGTACGCTGGTGGCCTTATTCTATCACTTTGTTCAAATAGTGCATAAGAAAAACATCAATGTGCAATATCGAAAGTATGGCCTTCATGCTGCTGGACTTTATTTTTTGCTTTTAGAAATACCAGGTATGTATATAGTTGGCCCACCATATTAGTGGGTTCTGCATCTGTGGGTTCAACCAATTGTAGATGGAAAATACTTGAAAAACGTTACAAGTTACTCACATGTACTGTGAGTTTAGGCATATGATGATTGCTTCTATACTGAATGTGCCCAGAATTTTTTGCCATTATTCCCTAAATAATACAATAAGCAACTACTTACATAGCATTTCCATTGTATTAGGTATTATAAGTAATCTAGAGTTCACTTGGAGGATATGTGTAGGTTACTTACAAACACTTGAAAGAAAACACTGAAATGGAATCTACTTGTGACCACTGTTCTTCTTCCTTGTCGTCATGCTTGTTAGCATTTACATGGCTGGGCAATGGAAGTGTCCCTTGTCCTTTGTGTCCTGAATCTGAGCAAGAAAGAATAGCGTAGAGATGGAACTGGAGGACTGTAAGTTCTTAGGGTTGAGAAAATCACAAGGCTAGTAAGCTTGCTGTTTGTCATTCTTTATATAAATGCATTTTAATAAATGTGAGCAATCTATTCTATATGATTTGTAAAAAGACGTTCAGAGTCTTGAAAACTGATGTGTTATTGTTAATGCTCACATAATGACTTTTGCAATAAGTTTCTAAGAACTTAACTGCTAATTACTCTAGTATCTTAGTTGTAGCTAGGCTTTCTCGTAGAAAAATAGTGGGCCCAGGGATACAGCTCAGTGGCACAGTGCCTGCTTGGCAAGTGCAAGGTCCTGAGTTCAATTCCCAGTACCAAAGGAAAAAAAAAATAGTAGTTTTAGAAATCGAGTTTCATTCCTCCTCCCTGGCCAGATGTACTTCCTTCTGATGAAAGTTGCTGCTCAGGCCAGAGCAAGAGTTGGCTCTTACAAAATGTGTGGACCACCCACAGCAAGCTGTTTTCTGGCCATTTGCCTTCTGTTTCTAAGTGTTTCTGTGTTGTGATCTAGATGCTCTTGATTCTTAATAGTTACTTACAATTTTTAAGATCATTTTAGCTATATTGAGTCCCTTGCATTTCCATGTGAATTTTAAGATCTGCTTGTAAATTTCTGCAAAAAAAAAAAGGCAGCTGAGATTTTGACAGAGACTGCATTGAACCTACATCAGTGTAGAGTAAGTTGTTGTGTATCTGGATTTTGTGGCTGTCTTTTAAATAGTGTTGAAGTATGTGCTGATACTTCACAGCTGCTGGTGGAGTGACATGATCCTTTTGAGACTTGTTTTAGAAACTGCTTTAAGGTAGTTTATAAAGTAGCTTTTATTCCATATTTAGTTAAGCCTTATTACTAAGGCTTGTTTCCTGTAAGGTCTCTACTGAATGCGTCAAATTTTTAAGTCTTTTTTACTGCGGCTAGTTAAAGCTCGAGTGTGTCTCAGCGCTGTGTGAATTGTGAAAAGAATTCTCTTCTGGTTTCTTGGAAGTAGTTCTTTTCCTACTATGATGAGGTGTTCCTTCATACATGCATAGCTAATACTCAGTTCTGTACAGATTTCTGAACTGTTTTTTTTTGGTACTCCAGTTCCTTCAATACCACATATACTCAGTGCCACATGTGTTCCAACTACGCCTGACTTCCTGACTCAGATTTTTCAGTTTAGCAAGACCTTCATAATCTGCTTTGATTCACTATTTCTCTGCTGTTGTCTAGAAATTGCCTCCAGATATAAAACTGGGGCGATTTTAGCTTTATTCTTTGTTTCCCTTTTTTCAGGGATTGCTTTTCCTACACTGCCTATTACTGGATGTCTTAACATTTTTGTTGTTTTCAAGTTGTTTACCAGTAGGAGGACAGGTATAAACCCAATTACTTTGCTGCAGCCACTTGCAGAAATCTGTTTGTTTGTTTATTTAATTTATACAGTACTGTGGATTTAACCCAGGGCCTCTGCTCTGAGCTACTTCCCCACCCCTTCCGAACTAGAATTTGAAGTGCTCCTGCCTCAGCCTCCCTGAATACTGGCATTACAAGTGTGAACCACCACACTCAATTCTTATTTTTGCTTACTCTTAAGGCTGAAGTTGACAAAGATATTTTTATTGAAAAATCATTGTTATTCAAAATTAGTAAAAATCTTGTTTTTTGCTGTTTTTTTCAACTTTTATCTTGTGAATATGCATATTTCAAGACAATTTAATGTGCTTATTCTTTGTTCTTTATGACTAGGCAGTGTAGCTAATCAGGTGTTCCACCCAGTAATGTTTGACAAGTGCATCCAGATTCTAAAGAAGAGCTGGCCTCAGGAATCTAACTTGAATCGGAAACGAAAGAAAGAACAGCTACGAAGCTCTCAGGTTAATTCAGGGGGAAACAGAAAGAGAGGAAAGCCACGCAGGAGAGATGATGCCAAGGTGAGAAGAAGGGAATAATAAAACATATTTGCACCAACACAGAATTTTCATTTGTTTTAAGGATATGATTTTACATGCTGTGATTATAACTAAAAGGCCCTAAACTCTCATTGCTATCCAGTATGACTTGCAGTCTTTCCAGCCTCCTTGCTGGATTTATTCCCAGGTATGCTTGGCACCGTGCTAACCTATACATTTGCTTATTATTGTCACTGGAGAGGGCAGTTGAAGTATTGTGAAGGTCACATCTCTAAGAACATAATAGAATAGTGTGATTTCTACATTCTTGTATAACGAGATTACACAGAAGAGGCTTACTGACTTCAGAACTTATAAGAAATACAGGAATTCTCATTAACAAAAGAATACAGAGGTAGAAACTACTGTCACGATCATCTAGTCCAGTGATTTAGCGTTATGGCTGTGGACCTAGAATGGTGAAGGAACCTGGTCAAGGTCCTGTGGTAGGCACCTCATTCATTCAGCTGCACCTGGAGTTCAACTGGGCATGGTTTGAGCAAAGTACACCTTGGCATTATTGTATGGTCACCTGTATAACCTGTACTTTCCGTAATCTAGATGGATGAAATTATAGAGGAAGAAGAAGGTGATGAAGAGAATATTTATTTTTCTGCCCGGGACCTTTCTCAAATTCGAAATGCTATCTTTGACCTTCTAAAGAATTTTTTAAGGCTTTTGCCCAAATTTTCTCTCAAAGAAAAGCCACAGTGTGTTCAGACTTGTATCGAGGTAAGCAAACGTGGGCCAACTTTAAAGGGCATAGGTTGGCCATTGTTAATTCTTACCAAGTAGGAAAAATCAGACCTTTCTTCGATGTCTGTTTTCCAGGTCTTTGTTGCATTAACTAATTTCGAGCCAGTTCTTCACGAATTTCATGTTACACAAGCCAGGTAAGCCATTAAATTTTCCAAGGTTACAATTTAAATATAGTATAGTAGTTCTTGCTTCAATAAAAGTGTGTCATTTTATTCTAATTGGCATGTAGGCAGAATTTACTCAAACAGGGCTAGGCTTGGAAGCCTTCTGAGGTAGCACGTGCCTGTAATCCCAGCTACTTGGAAGGCTAAGGCAGGAGGATCACTTGAGTCCAGATGTTTAAAGCCAGGCTGGGCACTGCATCTCAAAAATAGTAACAATTATAGTAAAGTTTACAGAGTTAAATACACCTAGTAAAATCATATCTATTAACAAGCATTTTGTCTTTTTTCTTTAGAAACCTTAGCCAAGCAAAATATATACCAGAACTGGCCTACTATGGATTATATTTGCTGTGCTCTCCACTTCATGGAGAAGGAGATAAGGTAAGAGGGAGGAGGATCTAATTTAGTTACCATTTGAGAGCAGGTAGACCACACAGTGGAAAGATGTAAAAATACAAAAGCGTTTGGAATTCCTTTTTGTTAGCAGTTTCACTTTCCACCATGTCCGTTCCCTGCAGTCAGCCACAGATAAGAAACATGAGCACAATGCCGTAAGATATTTTAAGAGACCACTGTCACAAGATTTTCTTTACGGTATAGTCGTCCTACTTTTATTAGTCATTTTGTTTACTCTATCATTGTGCTAGTCAAATTCTACCACAGGGAAGAACACAGTACATACTGTAGGTTTTGGTATTGTCCCCAGGGCATCATGGTGTGTATCCTCTGTAGGTAAGTTGCAACTACTGTGATGCCATTTTATGTTACTGTCATTTTTAGGACCTTATATTATTTGTATAATTAAAAATTTGTGTACTGTTTCTATTTGCTGTCCAGTCTTTGTTGCCAGGTTTATATCCTGTGTATTTGTGGACCCCAACAAATTGTTAGATTTCAGGACAAAAAAACAGACAAACAAGCAAAATAAAAATGATTCTAGTATGAATTAGGAGGAATACATAAGCTGCCGATGTTACCATTACAGAAATAGTCATTAAATTATTCTAAAAAAGAAGACTAAAAAGTCACAGAATTTTCAGGTTTCCCTTGGCAATTCGTGTATGCTTCAGTATGTCTGTTAGTATTCGTATTAGTTTAGCTGATATTGTATAGAATGTTTATGGGTTTTTATTCCTAGTTAGCACTGATATCTAGATGTTGCCCCTTAAATTATCTCAATATTATTACTCCGATAAACATTGGACCTAGGGAATTCATGCGTTATAGTATTTCTAAACTTAGATGTGCTTAATAAATAACAAGACTTTGGAAAAAATGGTGCACCTGTGGCTTTTGGTTAATTTGCAGGAGCATATGGGAGTTAAAAGGAAGCTTTGGGTGAGCTTGGGGTTCTGTACACCTGTAGTTCAGTTATGCCTCCACTGTTAACTAGCTCTGTTTCCTTGTGTGAGTTATTCAACTTAGTTTTAACCCTTAACCACTTAAACAGTTTACCCTGAGAGTCGCTCGGCAGCGCGATTGTTTATGTACTGCCTCCCCTGTGTCACCCTCACAGGTGTCCTTTCAGCCATTTAGTTCTTGTTTTACGAGATACGCTTGTACGTGTTTGTTTTATATTGGCTATTTTTTGCATACTTTTTTATTTAGAACATTGTGTTCACCTTTGATGCTTGTTTCTAGTGAAATCTAA
>RJWT010013600.1:0-21655 GCA_004365215.1 Cuniculus paca | reverse complement strand
TGCACGTCATGATTAGTGAGCTGTCATGTCACTTCTTCAGAAGTCTGTTGATAATTGTTTACTACATATCTGTAATTCAGGTCACCATGCATTTGTAATTTTAGACAAAAAACATGTAGTTGTGTTACCTTCTTATCTTCCCATGATAAACCTATGTGACATTTTTCAAAAACTGGAGAACGCAAACAGGGCATTGACCAGTAAAGATGGAAATGCAATGTAGAAACAAAAACTAATAGAGATGGCAGTGAACGTTGAGTCAACATAGTGGAGTTAAGAAAGAACTGACCATAGGAATGTTGGCATTGCTACAATTCAAGAAAATCTAAATATGCAACTTTGCAGGGAGAATACAGCTCAAAGGTAGAGCACCAAATGCAGGAGACATTATGTTCTATATTAGAGTCAGTACACTGTAGCCCAAGAAGCAAATCTGAGCTATTGGTTTTTCTTTTTTTTTTTTTTTAACTTTTTTTAACAGTACATGTTTGTAGTACATAATGTTTACATTCTTTGTAAGGAGTTGGTACATGTACGTACATTTTAATTCCTTTCTCCTTCCGCCTTCCTTTCCCTCTCTTCCCTCTCCCTGATTGATTTCCTTTTTTAATTTTTTGTATATGTTTGCAATCCTTGCATGTATTATTTATGGCTACTTTCACACCATAACAGCAGAGTTAAACAGTCATAACACAGACAGATTCAAATAAAAGTATTCAGCCCAGAAGCCAGATCTCAGCAAGGTCTCTTTAATGACCAGCCCTCTGTGCCTGCTGAAATTAGCTGTGGGAGTGGCCCCATTAGACTGTGGAGAGAGAGTCCAGCCCTCAGACTTGTCTTGGCTTTGGACAGCAGGGAGAAGGGCCAAACAGAAGTTCAGCTCAGCAGTCACCCATCAGGGGAAAGAGTGAAGCTGCTGAGGGCTGTGGTGCCTCTGGATTCTGCACCAGACTTCAAAGGCCACTGCCAGAAACCCATGCCAGGCCATCCTGGTGGTGGAGCATGGCGGGGGTGGAGGCAGCTTCCTTGGCTCTGGGCTCCGTGTCAAGGATTTTAAACAGCTCGGGCAGTGACAGCTGACACAGCAGGTGCCCCAGGGAATGGTGGGGATGAGGAGGCTTTAGGACTAATTACAGGGTCCTTGCCCTGCTGCTCCAAGTTTTTCTTTCCCTTACAATAGATGACCATAGATAGTAAATTTAAAAGACTATGACTGTTTCATTGTGGCTTTCTTCCCCAAACTGAACCATATGTAGCAGAGAATCCATGAATTGCTTCAAGTGCACACCTGACTTTGACCTCTGACCCTCCATCACCTGCCAGCTGACTGGTGGTCCCAAGTGTACTCTTCCACCTCTTGACCATGGTAGCCCCTATGAATCCCTTCTGTTCAGACTTGCTTACTCCACTACTATCTTCCCTGCTGACCTAGAAGTTCTCTATGGCCATGGACTGTTTTGCTCATCTTTGTATCCCCAGTATGACCTAGCACTGTAGGGAATTCATTGTACTTGCTGAGAGGCATTGACCAAGTTGCTCCCTTACTCTGACCCTCAGTTTTCTCTACTGTAAAATAAGGGAGGTGAAATACATGATCCCTTACGTCCTATCCAGCATATTGCATAGAGCAAAATACTGCATAAGCCTACCCTCGGTGTGTTAATATGGACAATTTATCATTGTCCTCGGTTATTTTTCTTTCTGGAATGGGGAATGCTATAGTTTGGATATTGAATGTTTTTTTTTTTTTTTTTTTTTTGCAGCACTGGGGATTGAACTCATGACCTTGCGTTTGCCAGGCAGGCGCTTAGTCCACTGAGCTAAATCCCCAGCTGTGAATGTTTCTTTTCAAAGGCCCATGTTGAGGCAAGATCCCTGTTACAGCTTGTATCTAGATGTCCCCCACAAAGCCTCATGAGCTCGTAACTGGAGCTTTTCAGAGTTGGCTGTATCAGGGCATGTGAGACTGGGATAAAGGTGTGTGGTACTTAATTAGTCCACTGATTGATATTAGCACAGTGCTGGGTGTAGATAATGGAAGACCTACCCTGGATTTGAGTGACATCAATCAATAGATTTATAGCCTGCATAAAATATAAAGGGAAAGAGGGAAGCCAGACTTGCTACTGCTGCTGCTACCACTACCATCACCACCACTGCCCCCACTGCCTACCACTACTGCTGCTTCACTGCCTTCTGCCTACCATGCCAAGGACTGTTTCTTCCCTGTGATGCCCCTCTGTCATACTGCCCTGCCTTGGAGCCAGCTGACTATAAACTGTGACTTTTACAAACTGAACCAAAATAAACATTTCCTCCTTTAACTTGTGGGAGTAAGGTATTTTGTCTCAGCAATAAGAAAAGTAACCAAGACAGTCCCCAAGATGCTACTGTAGAAAAGTGGTGAAACCTTTAGGAGGTGGGACCTACTGGAAGATTCAAAGTCATCTCCAAAAGGGACTCTGAGATCCTGACCCCTTCTCTTCTTTTTATGTGTCTTGGCTACGAGATCAGTAGTTTAGTCCACCATCTGCTTTTCTTGCTTGCCATCAACGTGCCCACTAGAAACACAAAGTAAGGAGTCCACTGAGTCATGGACCAGAGTCATGGACCAGACCAAAGTTGTGAATTAAAATATACCTTGTCTATTTATTATTTAATTATCTTGGGTATTTTGCTGTAGTGACAGAAAGCTGACTAGTGCAGAGATAATCCCTTTTCCTGTAAGCTATATGGGTATTAAATATTTATTATTGTAAAATTCCCAAAGGTTACTTTCTTTGTTATTTACACAAAATAACTCTATAAAATGGGGTCTATGGTTTTTGCCACAATCTAGGTGAGAAAATAGAGAAATAATTGGTCCATGGTCACACAGTGAGGAAACATATTAGCTGCCATTTGAAGTTAAACAAGGCACCATTGCCTGTCTTGAGTTTTCATGAGACAAGTGCTTTGTAAGCCAGTGTCAAATTAGCAGCCAGATTACAATCTTTTTTTGTTGTTGTTGACCAGGAAAAAGTCCATGATGTTTTGAAGGGCATTTAAGATCCATCATCTGACCTTAAGTTGACCTTCAGCTTTCATGTTCAGTAAGATGTTTTAGACATAAACATTCTTCACTTGGACCCATCCTTTACTTGGCTGGGTTGACACCTGAAATGTCTCTCACTTATGAATGAACCTGCCTGGTGGAAATATCTTTTCCTTCTTCATAATCTCAACTCAAGTAATGATACTTCCAGAAAAACTTGCCTCATTGCTATTCTCTTTATTCTCCTCTAAATTTAACCCAATGATTCTCATACAGGGAAAGTTCAGCAGAGCGGGAAATTGACGTGGGCTGGTGAGTGCAGAGAGTGCATGTAGGTAAGAAGTGAGGCTTGCCAGAAAGAATATGTCACACACTGACATGCTCCCACAGAAGACAGTTCTACATTACTTACGTCTGTTACCTGCCAACCTAATTGGGATAAGGGACAAAGAACATGAGGAAGAAGGCAGGTTGAAAGCAGATTTAGAACTTCTGAATGCCAGCCTGAGCAGTCTGGACTCATCCTATCACCCAGCCTTGTGGCTCTCAAACCTTCTGCCCCACCACCCGCAGGTCTTGTCAAGAGTGAAGTCTCCCATCCTGCTGAGCTCCAGAAATTCACACTGCAACAGGGCCCCTGAGGGATCCAGGTGCACCCTGAAATTTCAGAAGCTGTGCTATGATATTTAGGATAAGATGCAAGTGAGACTGTAAGCAGAAATCCCTGAGCCTTCAGGAATTACTGATTGTTCTGATGGCAAAGTGGATGAGGAACTGGCGGAAACATGATCTGGGGGATCCCAGCAAAGGTCCCCAAAGATAATGATTCCATAATGCTACCCTCTATGTTGATCATGACCTGACTTTGACAGCAACAATTGTGGGGCATAGTCACCTATGATGTAGTTTTCCCCACTTTGTCAGTTCCGTATACTGTAGGTTTAAAAAATCACTAGTTTTCAACATCGGTCATCTGCTAAAACCAAGCCATTGTATCCATGGGATTCTAGTAGTAATTGTGTTTCAATGTAATGACATTTATCTCCAAAAAGACACTTTTTCATCTTCCAATTTCACTTCCTATAAGCTCTAGGATTTTCAAGACAGTATTATTACCATCTTATCACTGAGGAAACCGGGTCCATCTATATTGCAACATGCGTAGGGACTCCTGACTAGTTTTGAGCTCTTTTGACACCAGGTCAAGACTTAAAAAAAAACAAAAGTGGCAACCAGGGGAGTTCAACCCATTTCTTTTGCATTAGAAACAAAGACTAGGTACTTAGATTTCTCAGAACACATTGCAGAGGCGGGGAAGTTTTGGTTGTAACAAGATACTTAAATATGGCCTTGTATTTGACAAAATACAAGAAATGGAGAGGGCTGATTTGCAATATGCATATGTCATGGGTAGTGATCTGGGCAGGATGCAGGAACCCCTGACCTTGGCAAGCATCAGAAAATGCAGGTGCATAAAGCTGCCTCTGAATATTCCTCAAGTGGCATTTCATGAGTAAAGAGAACAAAATCTTGATGGAGAGTGTGTGTAACTCAGGATCATTAGTGTTTCCACAGGTTTGGTATAGCCTGAATCTTTGGGTTATCAGAAGTGTGTGAAATGGTAATAGGAGGTCCAAAAGAACCGAGGATTAGATAATATGCCATTGTTACAGTTTTCTCCCTTGTTCAGCAAGACCACATTGTCTCATCCCACAGAGGGTTATGACTAATCAATTGCAAATTACCTATTGCCTACTGCTACATATTACATTGGAATTCCTGTAATATGTCTTTTTTTAAATTTTTTTTATTTGTTTTTATGTTGAAGAGAATAAAACAAATACAAAATAAAACAGAACATTCAATCAAAACAAAGCAAAAAATGTGATACAAGACTTCAAAACAAAACAAAAATATACCAACACTGATTACCATGTTGCCCCTTGCTATTTTCAGAATAACTTCCCATACCATCATGAATAATAGAATAAAACACAACAGAACAGAATAAAACCAATCAATATAAAACAATACAGGACTTCAAAACGAGGCAGTAAAAATACTACAGTGGCTACTGTAATGTATCTTGTTATCTTCAAAGTAGCTGTTTATATCATCAGAAATAATAAAAACAAACAAAACAAAATAGAATAGTCAATCAAAACAAAATAATGAACATGATACAAGACCTCAAAACAAGATGAAAGGAAATCAATAATGCTACCATAATGCCTCTTGTCACCTTCAAAATAACTGCTCATGCACTCAGGTATAATATAATCAAATAAAACAGAATAGAATAAAACCAATCAAAAGAAAACAATGAAATCAATACAGGATTTCAAACAAGACTGCAGGAATACAACAGAGGCTATCCTGATGCATCTTATCTTCAAAGTAGCTGCTTAGACCTTCACATATAACAAAATCAAACAAAGCAAAATAGGATAAAATCAATCAATAGAAAACAAGTAAAGCAATAAACACTTTGGAACAAGATAATAGGAAAACAATAATGACTGCTATAATCCATTTTGTTATTTTTGCAATAGCTGTCCATGCCATCAAATATAATAAAATCAAACATAACTAAACAATAAAACCTGGCTCAACAGAACCATGAGAACAATACAGGGCTTCAGAACAGAATTATAGGTTAACAATGGCCATTGCCTCCCCCCTGGAGACATCTCCTTTCCTTTCACCTTCACAATCTCTATTTTGTATTTTGGATCCCACTAATTTCCCCACTTTCTTATTCTAGGGAGACAATACAATGTTCACCCATGTGACTCTGAACCTTTTCACCCATGAGCATGCTCTCAAGTTGTATCCATTTACCTACAAGAGCCTCAAGGTTATCTTTCTTTATAGCTGAGTAGCTTTCCATTGTATAGAAATGCCGTATCTTTTCTTTCCATTTTGCAGCTGATGGGTAAGCTACCTCTACTGTTTTTTTCTGGTTCCCTGTCACACAGAGCATTGTTCTCTCTCCCCTAACTCTCAAATCTATGAATTTCTTTTTGAGTTAAATGTGTTTGTTGGATAAAGCATATTGATGGATCCTGTCTCCTGATTCACTCTACCTGTGCCTCTTTCCACCGGCAAATTGAAGCTGTCTACATTAATGGTCATGGCCAACATGCACTGGCTCATCTCTGTCATGCTATTTTCCTGCCACTGGCTGTGTACTTTTCCCTCCATTCTATTGTCTGTCCCGCTTGGTGATCCCCCCTGCCAATCCTCCTGGAACCATGGTCTTTCTCATCTCTCTTCAAAATGTCCTTCAGTATTCTCTGTAGGGCTGATTTGGAAGTCATGAACTCCTTCAGTTGTTCTTTGTCATGGGAGTATCTTGTTTCTCCATTAATTTTGAAAGATAGTTTTGCAGGGTACATCAATCTGGGTTGGAAATTGTTTTCTTTCAGGACTTGAAATATTTCACTCCAAGCTCTTCTTGACTTGATGGTTTGTGTTGAGAAGTCTGTTGTGATTCTGATGGGTTTTCCTTTACAGGTGATCTGTTTCTTTTCTTGAACAGCTTTTAATATTTTGTCCTTCTGTTGGATTTCTGGGATCTTGATTATTATATGTCTGGGTGTAGATTTACTTTGGTTATGGCTAGCTGGAGTTCTATATGCCTCACTTATCTGAATAGCACATCTTTCTCCCATGTTTGGGAAGTTTTTTGCTAGTACTTCTGTAAATAGAATTTTTTATGTCTTTTGTGTTGACCCCTGCTTCTTCATTGATACCTGTCACTCGTAAATTATTTTGCTTTGCATCATCTTGCAGTCTTTGAATTGTTATTTCCTGGTTCCTCATTCTTTTTAAGAGGTCTTTCCTTTCCAATCACAAGCTGCACCCCTGTATTCAAGGTCTGAAAGTCTATTTTCAGTTTCTTTCAAGAGATTTTGCCAGCTTTCAATGGAGATTTTAATTTCCTGGATATCTCTTTGAATCTGTTTCATGCATTCAAAATCTCTCTTGTATTGTTCATTCATGGTTTCCCTCATTTTCCTTTGCTCCTCTATTTTTTTTATCTATGTCTTCTTTAGAGAAGCATAGCAATTCTTTTATTATGTTTGTCATTCCTTCTTTTACCTGAGATAGTATTTCTGTTCTGATTTCTTTTATAGCCTCATGGAGTTGTCTTTTTACTTCAGTTGCCATCACTGCAGAAACTTCAAGTGTGCGACTCTCAATCTCTTCCATGTTTTCATCTCCTGGACTTGCTCTGCTTGGGTTGGAGTCCAGGGACTGTCTTTTGTTTCTTCGTCTTGACATTTTCTTGGGTTCTTCCAAACAAGCAGGTAGTGGGGTTTTGGGAACCTCCCACATTGGTTACAATTTCTCTGGAGCGTGACGGTTTGGTTTTCCTGGCCAGTACTGGCTAGAGGTATCCAATGGTGGCTACTGGGTGCTCTGGTGCAGGGCCTGCTTCTGTTTGTGGAAGCATCCAGAGGGCTGCTGGAATGCATGCAGATCAGGGCCTGCCTCTGCCTTCCCTCTGAGCTCCCTTTGTCCCCTATAATATGTCTTTTGCAGTTATTGACCCATTTTAAGATTGGTGAGTGATAGTCACAGGATAAAGACTTACCTAATTTGGAAGAATCAGTTACTAAAAATAGAGATGGGCATGGGCTTGTCTTGCAGGTAGCCCTGGACTCAATCCCAAGCAGAAGGAAAGAAAGAAAGAAAGAAAGAAAGAAAGAAAGAAAGAAAGAAAGAAAGAAAGAGAGAAGAACCAAACTGGACACAGAGTTTGGTAAGACTCAGTGTCACCATAATTCTACACAGTTTATGAGAACTGGTTTTAAGTACAGTCCTACTGGTCTAACTATTTCACCAGAAGTGGAGAGAGATGGACAATGAGAAACTACTAGGAGTCAAGCATCTCTGTGAGTTCAGTGTTTGAATATCCAGTATCAATGCTGGACACATGGAGAGAGTCACTTAAATTCTGTGAATGAATAGCACAAATCAATGCACTCTAAGAAAGGCTTACTTAAAAAGTCAAAAATTGAGAATCTAAAGGTAGGACACCAAAAATGCAAGACAAACTTCAAGCATTTTATTGCACTAAAAAGAAAAAAATTGTTTCACAAGCACCTCCCTGCAAGCACAAGACCCTGAGTTCAATTCCTGGTACAAAAAAAACAAAAACAAAACAAAACAAAAACCAGAAAAAAAGAAAGAAAAAGAGAAAAAGGGTTTCAAAAATATCCAAAAACAAAAGGATGCAGCATGTCACAGGGTTACAGGAGCCAAGGTTACCAAGTTCTCAGTAACCAAATCTTGAACAGCCTGAGCAAAAAAAAAAATCAATATAGTATTGTATTATAATCAAAAATGCTAAATAAATATCCATGAGTCTACGCTTAATAAATTAAAAAAGAAATAGGTGGAGGGAATATGGTAAATCTTTCCTATAGAATAACAGCAAGTAATACATGTGGATACATTTTCCCATAGGAAGTAAGCTTAAGCCCTGCTTCCAATAGAAGGTGAGTTGTGGCCAGTGACTCACTTCCACAGGGTACACCAGTGATGGAGAAAACTAGGAATCTACCATGGAGAAATCTGACCTCTACTGCCATAGCAAAGTACCATCATTCATGTCCTGTGGATGCCATGCACCCCTGTATTGTGGCATAAAGGTCACTTCATTTCTATGCTGGTCTTTCCAAAAATTCATGATGCCAGCCTAATGTTGAGAAAAACAAATGACAAATGTCGCTTAAGAACACTTGGTCAGTATTCCTCAAGATTTTCAAAATAATGAAAAACAAGGGAAAACTGAGAAATTGCCATAGACCAAAAGAGAATTGGAGACATGACAACTGATAGCAATGAGACATCCTGGGGTGAATCATAGAACAGGAAAAGAGGATCAGTGAAAATGCACTGAGACAAAGTCTTGAGTTTAGTTCTTAGCTAAGGACAGTCTCATAATTTTGACAACTGTCTCATGGTCATGCAAAACGTTAATGATGGTGGTGAGTGGATGATGGGTAATTATCTGTCTGACCTTCCCAATTTGAAAATTAGTCCAAACCAAAAGTTTATTTTCAAAAGCTTAAAGCAGTTTGGCTAATCCTCAATTGGAATACAATGTTGTTTATTGAGTACTGTATAAAAATCGGGTTACATGGGATTTAAACCCTCTAATAAATAAAAAGTAAATTGGAAAACAACACTAAAAAGGGATCCAAAAGTTCAGTCACTTAGAATTACTGACTGCAAATTAAATAATGTCTTCCTCTAGTTAATTGGAATAAATACAAACTATATTACAAAAATTCGGAAACAGTCCAACTGTGATAACTAACTATCTTAATTTCTAACCTCAGTTTTATTTTTACACAAAACTGGGCTCCAGAAATATGTTTAAAAGATTTAGCTAGTATATTAGTTTTGTAATCCTAATATCCAAAAACATCTCACTATTGCCTATTTTAGTGACTTAGTTGTCTTTTGTCAGAACTTGGATGTACCATACTCCACTAAATGTTAGTTATCATTATACCATCCCAACAATTAGTTTGATTTCTCTTTTTGCTTGTTTTGATTTTTCTTTACTTTTAAGCAGAGAAGTATATTTTGCACTCCAGCATACACTTGTTTGTAAGAACAAAAGTAACTCAGAATAAAGGTAACTGTAATAGAAAGAGACCATACACACACACACACACACACACACACACACACCTTTCTGTTACAGTTTGTGTCTATATATCCACCCAAAGCCTTGTATGTTTGTAAGTGGGACCTTTTCAGAGGTGGCTGGATCTGAGTTGTGTGATACTGGGGCTAATTCATGGTGCAATGCTAGGATTAAGGGTGCTAGAATTAAAAGTGTGACTGATACACTAACTATACAGGGACAAAAGGAGGCTTGTCCCTTGGACTTGCTGCTTGCTGTCTTCTGCCTGCCCTGCTTTGCCATGAACCATTTCTCTTCTGCGATGCCCCTCTGCCATGTCATTCTGCTTTGGAGTCAGCCAATTATGGACTGAAACCTCTACAAACTGTGAGCTAAATAAACCTTTCTTCCCTTAACTTGTGGGCATTGGGTGTTTTGTCTCAGCAGTGAGAAAAGTAACTAAGACACTTTGCTTCCTCGTTGTTGCTTTTGGAAATTCTCAGTTATGTTCAAACACATTAATACACCAATCAGAAAAGCTTCCCACAGCTGCTTAGGGCCATAAAGAATAAAGAAAAAAAGTTGAGAATTTTAAATGTCAATGAAAGCCACTGCTTCCTCAAAGAGCAATCAATATGTTAATTTGAAAATGAGACAAATGAGTAATTCTTAAATCCCAGACATTTATTATTGATTAATGTACTGTCTCTATTGCAGATGAAGCCACAAGGGCCAGAGAGGTTGAATTATTAACTTATGTCTACATAGCTAATATGTGATGGACTCAAAATTACTCAGAACTTATTTCTATTATTCCAGAATCCATGTTCTCAACTTCTACTCTGTACTGACCATAAAGACAAAATATTATTGATTAGAAATGACTCCATTAAAAGTAGGATCAGTGTCTATCTTTGATCATAAAATTTGGGCCACATCTAATGGTTTATAAAAAGCAAAACTTCTGAGTTAAAGGGTATGCATATTAAAATCAATTTTTATTGAGTCTTTATTGAATGATTGCATCAGTTGATAATCAGTGTAATTCTATATTCTTACTACAGCCTCACAAGCATTATCTCTTTATTTTTGATTCTCATTTTCCGTTGTGTGAAATGCTTTGTTTTATTTGCATTTCTTGATTGCATATATGACTAGACTAGACTTGTTCTTCATGGGTACTGGCTTGTGTAATCACGATTCTATTTTATTTTTATCTGCTTTGGGTAAGCTATTTTATTCCTTGGCCATCACACTGGGAGTCATTTATTTTCAAATATTTATTGAATGCCTATCCCATGTCAGGTATTATGCCAGATGCTGGGATTATATTGGTGAATAAAACAGTTTCAATTCAGACTTTATGGAATTTACATTGCAGTGGAGATAAAATATATTGAACAAATAATAATGATTGAAACAAGAGCAGGTTGCTTTGGCAGTATATAACAAGAGGACCTATTGTAATCCAGAAATTCAAGAAAGATTTCCTTGGGGAAGAGAATGAGATTAAAAAAAAAAAAAGATGAACAAAAGTACCTAGACAAAGGGGGAAGGCTGGTATCAACATCTACAACAAAATGAAGACAAGAGAAATAGCATCTAATTGTGTTAAGGGTTTTCTCAGGGTTCATTTTTCTGAATATCTATCCCATTTTTCTGAAACTCTATATACTAAGGATATTCAGC
Organism: Cuniculus paca; assembly: GCA_004365215.1. Classification (NCBI taxonomy): domain Eukaryota; kingdom Metazoa; phylum Chordata; class Mammalia; order Rodentia; family Cuniculidae; genus Cuniculus; species Cuniculus paca. The sequence continues at coordinate 10,286 of RJWT010013600.1, read as the reverse complement.
TTTAATGTCATTTGTTATAAACATCATTTACCCTTTTCTTTATACTTGAATGTATGATATCTTCATCCGGAAATTCTTTTTGCTTTTGTACAAATTATGACGAATGACTATTTTTGTGTGAACATTAATAGACTCAATAACTTACTTTTTGTTTCACATACAAAACCTAATATTTCTTAGCTCATCAATGTGTGACATTTACTTTATTCAGCTTACTCTCCTCCTGCAGTTGAAACTCTTTTCCCACTCCTTTTCTTCATCAACACTACCACCACCACCATCAAACAGTATCTGTCAGCTATTGCTGTGTAATAAATGAATCTAAGATTGTGTGGCTTTTAAAAGCACAATCATTTGCTATTGTCCCCAGGTCTATGGGTTTCCTGTGTGGTTCATCTTGGATCTGTATCTTAGGTCAGTTATGTACCTTAGGGTCAGCTAAATTCAGGTGGGTGGTTCTAGGGCAGCTTCTTAGACACCTGGAGCTGGTTCATTTCTGTGATGCTGCCACTGTGGCACAAGACCCCTATTCTCTGGTTGCCAACTTAGATTGTTTTGACAGTCAAGGCAGGGTTGGAAGGGATGAGTGGATGTATGTTAAGTCTATGCACGAAACTGGCAGGGCATTACTTCCACCACACGCTATTTGCTGAAACAATCGATGAACTCGGTTATACTCAAGAGTTGGGGAAATAGATTCCATATTATCATGGGAGGAACATTAAAAATCATACTGCAATATGTGGCCAACATTTGGGTCTAATTTTGCAATCAATCTTCCATAACTATGATATGGAGTTTTTGCTTCTTTGTTTTTGTATTTTTTCATGCTATGCATCATACTACCTAATATTTATGTAGCAATTATTTTACTAAATGCTATGACAAATGCTTTATGTACTTCTTAAATTGAATCACTGCAATAAATGTGTAATGTAGATATTATTATTGACCCTATTTTGTAGTTAATGAAGTTTTTTTTTTTTTCAGAGTACAACTTTTTTTAAAGGCTCAAAGCTAGGGTAGAAGAGTCTGAACTCAAACTCAAGGATAACACAGAATTTTATGGTTTTAACTCCTGAGCTTTTGCCTACTTAAAAGTCTAAACTACTTATGGAAAGCCATAAAAAGTTATATCAAACCAAAGTTGCCATATCTCATATGATAGGAAGACCTATTGTAATCCAGAAATTCAAGAAAGATTTCCCTGAGGAAGAGAATGAGATTAAAAAAAAAAGTGAACAAAAGTACTTAGACAAAGGGGGAAGGCTGATATCAACATGTACAACAAAATGCAGATAAGAGAAATATCTGATAAAGCAAATAACATTTTAGTTTATTCACTATAAAGAGATGTATATAAATAGAAGCTTTCTATTCTGAGAGCCTCTGATACTGAAAATGACCTTCCTTAATTTACTTGCTTCCTACGAATTAGAAGTAAAACCACATTATTCAGTATTTAAGAAAAAACATCAGTCTGTTTCATCGCAGCATAGTTAGAGAAATACCCTCCGTGACAAAACAAGATTCACAAAACAAAGTTAGCCCTTTTTTGTATACTACACTTCCCAGAGATCAGAAATCAGGCCTCATACATCTGCTTGGATTCCCTACATCTAGCACAGCATGAAGGACAAGAAATGTAACTGTAGACCTAGAGATTCTTGGGGAGCATTCAGCAAAAACTTTGTATGTTAAGAGTGAGAAACAGACCCAGAGGAGAAGTTTGATTGACACCAAGTGACACGAGCAATTAGTGACAGATTCTGGACAAAACACTGTTCTACCTTCTCTCAGGGCCTCCTCTCCCATGTTTGCTTGATGCTCCTAAGACAAAGGGAGAGTATTTCTTTTTCCTTATACACAGTGGCCTAGGTTTTTCTTTTTTCTTTTTCTTTAACTCATAAACTTGCTAGACTTGGTGCTCCTGGGAGTATTAAAGCAGAATGCGCTTATTTACTTTTATTTTTTTCTACCGTTTTCCTTCTTTTTTATGATCCTAGCTTCCGACTGTGTGGCAGAAACACATAAAAATTGGCATAAAAGTATGAAAATGTGCCCCAGATGCTGTATTAACCGGGAAATAGGTTTAAATGCCTCCAAACAGGGTCTGATCTTATATCTGTCAGTTTTCAAAGCTGCTCATCCTAAATTGTGCCTTTTGTCTACAACAGGGAGATTTGGTACAGGGCAAACACGCTCTCTGCTTGCGAATGGCTTTGCAATGAATCACTGCACAGGCTCAGGCTGTTGCTTCATCTTTGGGCAGACAGGAAGGACAAGGGAAGAAGGGTCCTCTGGTCCTATCTGGTGAAACTGGGCATGAATTTGTCATCTTTGTGGAACCACAGCTAGAGACTTTTAGGTAGTAGTCAGAATACTCATACGAAGGTCTTACAAGCCTGTTTTTGTCTAGGAAAGCCACAAAAGGGGTCACCATCATTGTAATGCTCCTGAGCCTCTGTCCTGGCCTCCAGTCTTGCTTGCATCTTAACATTCTCTTGATAGTCACGGGCATCACTGAAAGGCACAAGTTACATTGTGTCACTTCCTGTGTAAAACCCTCACACACCCACAGGATGTCTGAACTCCAGATCAGGGTTCACATGGCCTTCTGCTCACAGCCCCTGTTGTCCTCCATCTTTTATCGCCCTCACCATATTCATACTTCTTGCAGATCCTTCAGAGAATGATGGCTTTCTCCTCTGTAGGTCATCACACATGCCGCTCTTTCTTCTGGGAGCATCCTTTCCTCCTGCTCCTACACTTACCTCTGTTTTTAAGCCACAATCTAGACAAAATTTGGAAGCCACAGGCTTTCTCTCCCCTCCCATCTCTGCTCTGTGACCTCAGAGCATCCTGGATGCCTGTATTGTAGCAGTCTTTTCTTTGTATTGTAGTTGAGTCTTATGTAAGATGAATAATTTTTGATACACGCTAAATTATATCTTGATAATTATCTCAGGTGCCAAGCAAGATGCTAAAAGATCAGGATAGCTTAGTGATAAAGACAGTTAACTCTCTGTGTTTAATTCCTGGCTCTATCCTAGTTGTGCAAATTCAATAAAGCCTCTAGCCTCTCCAAACTGACTTTCCCTCATCTTCGAAGCAAGAATAAATAGCTTGCTTGTTTATTTATACACAATAATAAGTGGCTTTGTTTACCTCCCTGGGTTATGTTGAGAATCACATTAATACATGGAAATTAATTTGTACTGTGTATCCTATAGCAAGGCTTTCAATGTTAGCAGTTACTATTAAGACGCTCACCGAACAAATACACTGAATGAATGAGAAGCAACTACGTCTGTCTTGGTATTCAGAAGCCTACTGTTTAATGTGGGTTGAGCATTAGTTTCTCTTCAGGTTTTAGTTTCTTCTTCAGGAATTTGAAAACACAAAGCAAAATTATCTCTAAGGAGTCATACAAAGTCAGGCATGAAACAATTTTGGGCAGACAACATTGACAAACATTTTTGTTATCCAATTCTGTTTCCGCAGAAAACTTTAGTGCAGGTGGGTAGTTTGACAAACAAGAATAATAAAGCCCAGAGTGGCAAAATGACCTGCCTACGATCTTGTGGACTAAAATTTGTGTTTAGGAACCAAAGGTTATTGCATTTTTCATTGTTATTATGTCAGATTGTATCTTGAGCAAAAGAGTGTCACTTAATCTTTGTCAAACACAAGAATTTTCTCAGGTTCACAGACTTTTAAAAACTACGGTGAGTTTTTACATTTATTCTGATTCTATGTAGCAACTGAAAGCTCAACAGTTGAAGTTCATTCAAGGACACTCAGCCATCCTCACTGGCTGCCTCTCCAGAGAACCAAAGCCTCAGCAGACCCAGCTTGACTAATGGCTTTGGCTTAACTAGACTCCAAGAACTTTCTGAAATGAAGCCTCCTTCAATAAAGAATCAGTTAATGAGATAGGATCACTTAAAGAGGAATTTTTGTAATTGACAGTAGCTGCAATGAGGCATGGGTTCAGAGACCCATTACCTGGGTATAGGTAGCACCCAATGTTATCACAATTAAACACTTATTACTCATTTTATTGGATCACAAATGTTTGATAACTTACTATATGCGAGGTCCTATTCTACGAGCTAGGGCCACTGATGAGGATACACAACTTGCATATAATACTTGATTCAAATGTATTTCATCATTTATTACCTAGCCTTAGGGCTTAGACTAATTAATTTTCAATGTATGCACTGCAGTTTGGTAGGGGTCCCCCAAAAACTCATGTATTGAAGGGTTAGGCCCAAGATGGCATCTGTGTTGGGAGGAAAAGCCAATGGAAGGTGGGCATGGTGGGAAGAAGTTAGGTCACTGGAGACACGCCCTTGAAGCGACCTTGGCCTCTCTTTTCTTTGCTTCCCTGGCTGCCACGAGGTGAGCAGCCCAGCTGTGCCATGTGTTCCCTGCTTTGTGTACTGCTTCAACACAGGCCCTAAAGCAATCGAACCAGCCTGGACTAAAACCTCTGAAACTGAACCAAAATAAACTTTTCCTCATTATAAGTTATTTTTTTTCTAAGGTATTTTTTATATTAACAGAAATCTGAGTAACATAGTATATTACCCAAATAGTTCAGAAAATGATATTAAAAGTTTAATGTTTGTGATATCAAGTTTTATGTGGAGATACTTAGTGATTAATGAGTTGAAGGGTTGTACTGTACTTTGCTACAAGGCTAAGGTTAACAGTTTGGTACCATATGGGACATTTGGTCCTAGGTGCTGGCCTTAACTATGGGTAGTCATAGGAAATTTGTCTCCCCCCAAAAGATAAGTTTGCCCTTGCTAAAAATATTATTCCATTGTACATAATTTTTTTTCAAGGCAGTGTTTTCTTTTAGCTTTACAGAATATTTATTCATGGTCCCTTTATCAACTCTTCTTTCAACTCTTAGTTTGAAGGACTTGTAGAGATTGTTTCACAAATTGGGAAATCTGTTTGCAGAAATGGAAAAATAACTATCTAATAGTATAGAGTAGGTGAGACTAATCAGTGCTAGAAATGGGGTCTTCTGATCTCCTGTGATCTCTTTGCTATAAATATAGTCCTCCAAAAGAGCCTGAAAAATGGGTAAAAGTGAAGGCGCCTTCATTTTACAAAGACAATGAAGTCTGAAAAGAGTGGTGGAGCTCATGACTGGAAAGCAACAGAAATGAGTCCAAATATCAGGCTTCCTAACTCTATTGATACTGCCCTATGGTTACAAAGGCCTGGGAATCATATTCAAGCCCAAAGAATATTGCTGGAACACCCTAATCTTTAAATTATGTAGCTAAACTGCAGATATAGAGTAGTTTTGGGGCCAGTCCATTTCAGGTTTAACTCCTGGCTCTACCATCTGCCAACCTCATGTTCTCTTAGCAGACAGAACAAGTGGGAAGCCTTGGGACCTTGTGGGAGTGTAAAGAGGACTCATTGGGCTCAGTGCCCTAGTTGCTCCCATCAAGGAGGAGGTCCAGGGATGAAACCATCTTGACCTTTTCAGAACAGCCTAACTACCAACCAATTATGAGAAAAGTTGCCTAGCCAAGCTCTCTCCAAATTCATGATCAGTAAAGTCATGACATATAATGAAATATTGTTTTATTAAGCCATTAACCTTAGATCTATGTTGTTAGGCTGTAATACAGACCAGAAACAACCTTCTGTCCCTGACACATAGCACAATGTTTGACAGAGAGCATGTGCTCAATAAATATCTTTTGGAAAATGTCTATTGAGACAGTCTGAAGACAGATAGAATAATTGTGGTGCATTCAATGTGTACTCCATGCCAGGAGCTCAACTCTTCACAACAACTTTGAGAGGGACATTTTGGGGCTAGCCTCAATTTACAAATGCTGAAAATCAAACACATAAACATTAAATAACTTCCTCAAGAAGTCAAATATGTAGGGACACAAAAACTTTAATTAGATCCCCACATACTACGATGCTATGTTATCTCTAGCTAGTAAACTTCAACCAAGAAGGAAGTATCTGGGGAGACCTTGTAGTGGGTGGAAAACATATGTAGCATACCACAGTCACAGTAAAAATGAAAACATGCTAGACACACTACACGTAAACACATAAAGAGCATAACTGCAGTCAAGGTAATTTTATTCACTCTTCTTAGGTTCTGTTATGGTTTGTATATAGATGGCCCCCCCAAGCCTCATGTAGTCATGGGAGTGGCTGAATCTAGCGTTTGTGATTGACTCGTTGTCTAGCGCTGGGATTGGCAGTGTGAGTTCTGCACCCGCCCAGGGGTGGAGCCGACATACAATGTAAGGTCGGAATGGGGGCGTTTTCCCCTCTCTGGCACCGTTAGCTCTTGCCGCTTGCAGCCGCCCTGAATGGCTGCCCCTCCGCCACGCCACCCTGCCTTGGAACTAGCTGAGTATGGACTGAAACCCTGGCAACCGTAAGAAATAAACCTCTCCTTCCTTCACTTTGGGTGTCAGGTGTTTTGTCTCAACAACGAGAGAAAAGGAAGCAAGACAGGTTCTCTTAAGTGTATAGATTTTATCCATTTAAGGTTTGGACTCTGCATTAAGATCCAGTTTCAAACAATAGATCTGTCACATAATTTTTAGTCAGTTTTGAATGTCATTTTGCTTCTGAATATTAGCTTGGGAAACTAAAGTGGGACTAATTATATTACTGACCTAATTAGGTATATATATATATATATATATATATATATATATATATATTATATATTCTGAAGGGCATGTAGTAATTGTCTAATAAAAAAACCTGGAAAGGTAAAAATTAACAATGAAAATCTAGTATCTCATTACTTGTCTTCTAGACCTTGTTCTCTCTCTGGAGATAGTTTGAAAATCATATCCCTGCAGGTCAACTAAACTTGCTCTGATAGTCTATGATGAAAATTCAAAAATGTGACAGGCGAAGGAAGTCTTCATGGATCCACAGAATTACGACTCCCACTGTACCAATTTTTAAATGAAGAACTTTGGGGATTCAAGATGGCTGAATAGAGGCACCAAGCACACAACTCTTTCCACAAAGAAGAACCAATATAACAATGTACAGCTGTTTTGAGGTGAGTAACCATGGAAGAACACTATATATTAATAGGAAAAAAAACTGGAACTTGTAAGATTCAGTGACCTGGGAGGAGAGTGTAGAAACAGACTCAAATTACCCCAACATCTGCCTCTGTGGCCCTACACCTGAGGAAGATTCTCCTCTCTCCAGAAATAGATGAGAAAGAGAAAGTCCCAGAAAACTTCAAGTGTAGATGTTGTCAATTGTAGCTATGAGAAAGGTTCACAGTCCTCACAGGCTTGAAGCCCACTTAGACAATTAACCTGGAATCGACCCTGCAGCCTTGCTTTGGGAAAGCATCTCACTCCATCTCTAAGTGAACCTCCAGAATGCCACAGCCAGGAGCCAGCTTGAGAAAGGAGGTATTGTTGAAACTTGGGTTCCTTGAGAGATCAGAAATCCCTGTATGGTTATATCTGTGGTACCCCACAGACATTTCACTGCACTGGCTCAGGGGTAGCTATCTCATAAACCCAATTTAGTCCAGCATAGTGAGCATGAGCCAAGCCTACTAGGTGCCTTGCACTATAGGGCATAGGTATAGCAACACAGAGAGCAATGGAGGGAGTTTTCCGTAAGAACCAGGAAACCAAGGTGCTTGACCTCTAGACCAAGGACAAGGCTAATTTAATGTGGACTTGTTCCAGTCCCAAGATGGAAAACAGGTACCCACATGGTTCCTCCACCCCTTGTACCACATTCAGGTACCTGCTACCGACAGGATGATGAAGGAACACCACAGTCCAACTTCTCACTGCTGCCCTTTCCACAGGGGTGCACTGAGGGCCCCTTGAGTGACTGTATGGCTCAAGCAGTCACCCAAACCCAAGTGTATGTGGCTGACAGGGGTGACCTTTGCCCAGTTCCAGTGGTGGTTCCACTCTTGAGCATGTGCTACAACTGAAGGAGTCAGGGAGAAATCCACGGCTCCAGCTGCTGCCTTCCCCAAAGTACACACTGCCACCAGTCACAGAGTGGACTACCACAGCTCTACTACCACCTCATCTACACGGTTCTCTCCAGTGCTCCAGCTCTGCTTCCTGTCCCACCACACAGTGCTTTCAAGACTGAGTGCCACAGAGGGCATGCTACAGTTCCCAGAACCCTCTTTCCCTGAGCAGCATCTTGGATGAGAGGACATCTGCTTCAAGTTCCTCAAAGCTCTTGGGGCTGCCAGTAGCAGAGGCCTTGCTAGTAGCAGAAACAGGGAAAACAGTACCTGAGAAAATCACCATCACCCAATAGAAGTTATTCTCGTATTGGAGGAGTAACCACACAATGAACACACTGTCTCCACTGTTGCATCTACAACAACTGCCTGAACTGCTAGAATGTTCCCATTCTTGTATGGTCCACAAAGACAAGAGGTCTCTTCAAGTATACTGTGGTAGTACTATGCAAAGTCATTAATCACAGCCAAAGAAGCTATAGGGAGATTACACTATGGTGCCCAATGAGAAATAAAATGAAAATTATGCAGCAAATGCAAGACACCTTCAGCAGAAAATTGTTTACTAAGGAGCTCACCCCAGAAAAGGAGTAGAGATAACTGAACCAGACATGGGATGCCAGATGTGCAAATGTCAATTTAAGAGCACAAGAAATATGACAAAGCCAGGTAAAATGACATCTCCAAAAAACCATAATGATTCTCTAGTAGATTCCAAAGAAGCAGATATGAACAAAACGCCCGACAAAGAATTTAAGAAGAATTATTATAAAAAAGAAAGTTAAAGCCAAAGATGGTGGTTTACAACATAATCATTAAAATAGCCAGATACACAAGCTTAAATATAGCATCACTTCTTTTATATGAGAAACCCAAAATGCAAATAAATTAAAGAACAAAATAAAAATACATAATAAATCTTTTGCAGAAAGAAAGGGGATCTTTAGTTAGACTAACAATAAAAAAGAAAGAAGACCCAAATAAATAAAAGACAGAAATAAAAGAAAAATGAGACATTACAATTAATATCACCAAAATACAATAGATCATTAGGTATTATTATAAAAAATGATACCATAACAAATTAGAAAACTTGGAATAAATAAATTTCTGGATACATGTGATCTATCAAAACTGAACCATGAAAACATTAAGAATGCTGAATAGACCAGTTAAAAGTAATGAGATTGAATCACTAAGAAAATGTCTTCCAACAAAGAAAAGGACAAGACGGTTTCCTCACCAAATGTTTTGTCAAACATTTAAAGAACCACTAATGCCACCTCTCAAAATATTCTAAAGAAATGAAAGAGAGAAAACCCATCTAAAGTCTTTCATGGAGCCAGCATTACCTTTTCACCAAAATCAGACAAGAAGAGAACAGTAAAAGAAAATATAGACCAATATTCTTGATGAACACAAATACAAATATTTTCAACAAAATGTCAACAAAACTCAACAAAAAATACATTGAAAGTTTTATTCACCATTATCAAGCTGATTCCATCCCAAAGATGCAAGGATGGTTCAACATTTGCAAATCAATAAAGGTAATACATCACATCAATATAAAAAAGGATGAAAATCCTATGACTTTTGCAGCAGATGCAGAAAAACCATTTGATAAAATTCAACACCTTTCATGACAAAACCTCTGAACAACTTAGGTATAAAAGGATCATAGTTCAACATATTAAAAGCTACCTATGGCAAATTCCCAGTCAGCGTCTTACTGACTGGTCATCACCTGCAAGCATTATGTCTAAGATAAGGAATAAGACCTAGTGGGTCCACTCTCTACTTTTCTTTATTACAGTACTAGAAGGCCTAGCCAGAGAAGTTAGCAAGAGAAAGAAATAAAAAGCATACAGATAGGAAGAAATGAAGTCAAATCCCCTGTTTCAGGTGATATGATTCTACATGTAGAAAAAGCTAAAAATTCCAACAAAAGAATATTAGAATTAATAAATTCAGTAAAGTAACAAGGAAGGAAGTCAATATATAGAATCCATATCTTTTCTACAGAAGCAATAATGAATTTTCTGAGGAAAAAAAAACCATGAAAGCTATAGATAACAACAAAAACAACAACAATAAATGCTAGGCATAAATTTAAGACTTCTACAATGAACACTGCAAAATACTAATGGAAGAAATTAAAAGAAGTATTAAAAATAGAAAAATCTCCCACATTCATGGATTGGCGGAATAAATGACAACATTAATACTCAGAGAAACCTACAGATTT